>CM072516.1:25498243-25555743 GCA_036898135.1 Oncomelania hupensis
ACGATTAGATCTATCGTGCGCGCTTTAGACACACTTTCGTTCGTTTCAACGTAACATAACCCCCCACTCAAGAAGAAATTTACTTAATTTCTTTCAACAACGTTGAAACGTAATGCACAAACAAAGTACAGAATTAAGACTTATCTCAGCCTGTCTGAACACTATCAACGTTCTCAGCTCATTCACACAGAGTCAATGGTTTTCATCTTCAAATCCGCCTGGATATTGTCAATGTTCACAGTTTATCTACACGGTCAATGTTTTTTACTCACACACTCTGCTGAGGAAGTCCGCACCAACATTGTCTGATCCTTTGATAGATTCTACTCGCATGTTAAAGTTCTGCAAGTACATAGCCCATCTCATGATGCGACTGTTCACAAACTTGGCAGAGTTCAAGTAAGTTAACGGCTTATGATCAGTCTGCAGCACGAACTTCACTCCTTGAAGGTACAGTTCGAACTTCCGGATTCCCCATATGATGGCAAGGCACTCTTTCTCCATGGTCGAGTAATTTTTCTCAGCCCTGGACAGCTTCTTGCTGGCGTAACTGACCGGAAATAGTTTCCCTTCGTGTTCTTGCATCAGTATGGCGCCGATGCCTTCGTCCGCTGCGTCTGTCCTTAAGACGAATTCCTTGGAAGTATCGGGCAATCGTAGCACCGGATCCTTCGAAAGGAGGTCGCGCACAGTCTGGTATGCCCTCTCCTGAGACGGTCCCCACTGCACTTGGTTTGGACAGCCTTTCCGCACCAGGTCCGACAAGGGTGCTGTGATGGCGGAGTAGTTTGGTACAAACTCCCTGTAGTATCCAGCCAACCCCAGGAAAGATCGTACCTGCTTCTTGGTTTGGGGACGTGGAGCGTTCAGAATCTTGGTGACGTTTTCTAGTAGAAGCCCCTTCTGTCCTTCTTTCAGCGAATGGCCGATAAAGTCTACGTTGTCAGTCCCCAGAATGCACTTACTGGGTCTCACGGTCAAGTTGGCTTCTGTGAGACGGTGAAACAGCTCCCTCAAGGTCTGCAGATGCTCTTCCCAGGTGCGAGTGTGGACTAGCAGGTCGTCCCAGTAACACACGACATTGTCCATCCCTTTGAGCATCTTCTTCATCCCTCTCTTCAGGGTAGCTCCGCTGTTGACCATGCCAAAGGGCATCCTTAGGCACTCGTACGTCCCATCAGGAGTTATGAAAGCAGTCTTTGGTATGTCCTGTTGACGCACGGGGACTTGCCAATAACCCTTGCTGAGGTCAATCTTTGAGAAGATTCTACTCCCCGATAGTTGGCGGAAGAGGTCTGCTGCGGTAGGCATCGGCTCAGGGTCGAAGACGGTGATCTTATTAACCTTCCTGTAGTCGATGCATACTCTGTTGCTGCCGTCCTTCTTCTTCACGACCACGACAGGGGACGCGTAGGGGGAACTGGACTCCCTGATGATGCCCATCTTCAGCATCTCATCGATGTCTTTCTTCAAGGATTCACGGGCCTTGAAAGGGATCGGGAAGGGCTTGGATCGAACAGGGATATTCGAAGTGAGGTGGACTTCGTGTTCGACCAAAGTTGTAGAGCCAGGGACATCGCTGAAGTTGTGGGGAAACTCGCCCATAAAGTCCTTGAGCTCCAACTTTTGACCTTCCGTCAAGCTCGGTCCTAGCTTAACATCATCGATGCCTTCTTTGCTGTGGAAGTCTCCCAGTTCCAACAGTTCTTCGCTGTCAAAGCTGTCGTCGGTCACAGCTGCTGTGGCTGCGTGCACAGTCTCTGATGGCCTTTCCACGTACAGCTTAAGGAGGTTGGCGTGGTATATCTTGGAATGCTGGCCGACCTTCACCTTGTAGTCGTTGATTCCCACCACGGTCTCCACTTCGTACGGGCCTTTCCACTGCATCAGCAACTTATTATGATCGGTAGGTAGCAGCACCAGCACTTTGTTGCCAGGTTTAAACTTCCTGTTCACAGCCCTACGATCATAATAGTGCTTTCCACAGTCCTGGGACTTCTTCAGGTTTTCTCTGGCTATCTCGAGAGTCTGCTCCAGCTTCTCCCGTAGCTCAAACACGTACTGGTAGCTGTTCTTCACCTCTGGGGTGTCCACTTCTTTCGTCCACAGTTCTTTTAGGATGTGCATCGGCCCTCGGATGGTTCTTCCGTACAGCAGCTCGAACGGAGAAAAGCCGGTGGACTCCTGCGGTACTTCTCTGTAGGCGAAAAGTAATGCGTTGATATAACGATGCCATTGTCTGGGCTGCTCGCTGCACAGTTTCTTCAGGGTGGACTTCAACGTAGCATTGAACTTTTCGACAAGCCCGTTGCACATCGGATGGTAGGGTGTCGTAGTCAAATGCCGGATGCTCAGCAGTCTGTTCACCTCCTTCATGCAGTCGGAGACGAACTGCGTCCCGAGGTCTGTCAGGATCTCTTCAGGCACTCCAAGTCTACTGAACATGTCCACTAGCGCCTCTGCGACAGTTTCAGTGTCAATCTTCTTCAGAGGCACTGCTTCTGGGTACCGAGTCGCATAGTCCACTAAGGTCAGAACCCATCGATGACCTTCTTCACTCGGAGGTCTTATTTCACCGATTAAGTCTAAGGCCACCCTCTTGAAAGGTCGGTCGATCAGAGGCATTCTCTGCATAGGCACTTTCGGGACCCTTCCTCGAGGTATGGTCTTATGGCAAATGTCACATGATCGGCAGAAACGGCTGACGTCCGCATGAAGCCCTGGCCAGTAGAACACCGCCTGGATTCTGTCTGACGTCTTTCTGATGCCTAGGTGACCTCCCATGATAGAGTCATGAGCTACTTCCATCACTTGGCGCCTTAGAGGTAACGGTACCAAGACTTGACGTAGTGGTTTCCCTCCGTTGACCCTCGGGTGCTGGAAGATTCGGTACAGGATCTTGGCCTTCACCTCAAAATAGACCGTGCCACTGCGTTTGGTCACGTGATCTTGGCGGTTCCTGTACTTGTTTAAAGTGCTATCAGCTTCCTGGAGCTGAATCAGCTTATCTCTGTCCACGATGGCAGCTTTAGAGTGGTCGGCGACCTTCAGTGGCGAAGACGTCTTGTCTCTCTTGGCCTGGGCCCTGGTAGTAACAGCACCGACGATCTCTGGTCGGCAGGGCTGAGCCGGAGTAACCACATTGTCCCGTAGCAGCTCTGTAAGGTCTCCATCGGGAAACGGCAATGGATCCTCCTCCACAACTTCGACGCGTTGGGTTGAGGCAGGACTCCACTCTGGATCGGGGTCGTCGGGTCGTCTCGCGCCGTCGATATTCCCGATCATCAAATCATACAGCGGCTTCTTCAGGCAAACCGCTTCGACTTCGCCTATGTAGAAAGGGGTGTTGACATGAATCTTCGCAACTGGCGCTCTCACACATTTGCTGTCGGCCATAAGTGTCCATTTTGAATCGCCAGTGAACTGTTCTTTAGCGATTAGGTCTTCTCTGACGATGACCCCACTGCAGCCAGAGTCTCTTAGAACAGTCACTTCATGATTTCCGACGCGTCCCTCGGAAACTGGCATGTTCTGGACGGTCACTGCTGCGCTGGCGACGACGGGGATGGATTTTCCGTTGGCAAGGAGAAGTTGGCCATCAGTCATGCACTCTTGCACGTCCGCAGGGGTAGCTGTGCGCTCGGTCTCACTCGGAAGAATGACGCTCCCGCCGCACACTTGATGGTCAGATCTACTGGTTTGCCGTTGATTGGAGAACCGCCTCTGCCGGTTGCCCGCCGCTGCATTGTCCGTACTGCTCCGCTGTCCGCTATTTCTGCTTTGAGGGCAGCTGGCAGCTCTGTGGTCTGTAGCGTTGCAGATGAAACAGCATCTTGAGTGCCCTTCCCTGGGAGGAGGCGTGGAGTCCGTCTGTCTCTGGCTCGTCTGGCTCCCTTGGACCTGGTTCCCATGGTTTGCAGTCTTCTGAAAATGTTTCGTCGCGCTGGGTGGCCCCAGGGTTTTCCCATGAGCGATAAGATATCTTTCAGCAGCCTCAGTCACATCTTTAAGCGTCTGCAGCTTTTGTTCTTCTAAGTGGGTCGCTAGGTCCTTGTGACAGGCATTGAGAAATTGTTCCTTCACGATCAGGTCATGGAGACTGTCGTAAGACTTCATTTCGCCTGATAACTCCACCCACTTGTGTAGATATGACGACAGGCGCTCCACAAACTGCTTTGGCGTCTCGTCTGACTTAGGCCGGCATTCACGGAAACGTTTACGGTAGCCCTTCTCTGTAAAGTTGTAGCACTGCAACAGGGCCTCTTTCAAGACGTCGTAGTTTTTGGCGTCATCGTTCGACAGTCTGGTGTAAACTTCGAGCGCTTGCCCCGTCAGAAGTGCACTCAGTCGAATTGCCCAGTCTTGAGGTTGCCAGTTAGAGCTTTCAGCGAACCTTTCGAATCTCGCCAGATAACAGTCAATCTGGTCCTTCCCGTCGACGAAAGCTGGCAATTTTGGAGCCGTATGGTCGTTGGTGACTTGTGGCGCATGCTGATTGTTTTGGATACGCGCCAACTCTATTTGGTGCTGACGCTCAGCTTCTCTTTCTTGCCGCTGCTCTTCTCTTTCTTGACGACGCTCTTCTCTTTCTTCTCGGCGACGCTGCTCTTCTTTTTCTAGACGCTTCTCTTCTAATTCTCTTTCTCTTTCTTCGCGCCATATTCTCTCTTGAGACTTGACGTACTCCGTCAGCTGTTTGCCTTTTAGATTTAGTTCAACCCCTCTCTGCCAGAAGTCAGCCATCTTGATGCTTCTGGAAAGTTCTTTTCTGGAAAGTTCTTTTTCTAGAAAGTTCTTGACTGTGCTGTACCTTTCTAGACTGTTCTAGAACAGCACGCTTTCTGCAGTAGCGCTGATGCTTGTCACTAGTCGCCTTCGCTGACGCAGGCCCCGCTGTCCTCGTCGTATGCGACGCTGCACCACGCTGGTGTTGATGTATACGCTCCTGTGCTGAAGTAGACGCGACGTCCGCTCGCCGCTCTCTGTAACACTGGCGATGTAGCTCCGAGACTGTCCCTCGACGTAGTCTTGCGGCAGCCACGTAGTCCTGATCTGTTGTTCGCTCACGAAGCAACTCTTCAGCGACTACACGCCCTTGCAGTCAACCCGAACCTATCGGTGATGTAGTCCCAGTATGTTGGCCCCTCTCGACGCAACTCGTTGGCGGCTACCCTCGATGACTGCCTCTCGTAACGTTGACTCGCTTGTTGTCGCAGTTGAACCCTTGGCTATGGCGTGAATCGCGGCTTGACCCCCAAAATGTTACACTCAATTCGATGATGGTGTTTTTCGTTATCAGTATTTGATTCAGCCCCGATGCTGAAGTCCTGATAAGGTGTAACTCAGATTCGTTTATTCACACAGCCTGTCCAAACAGCATACAAATCACAAAGTCGACGTATGAAATTTTCCACTTTTATTCAGCATACATCAACAACTGCATACAATTCTCAATTCGACTCAACAACTTTCACAGCAACTTTCCAAATCACTATCAACAACTTTACTATCTCTCAACAGCAACTCGGCACACGATTAAATAACCTCTCTCTTTTCCGGAAAGATTTCGTACATGGTAGAAATGACGTACTGCCACCAATCGAACTAAAGATCGTCATCACTGACTTACGTCAATACATATTTTTATATCTTCCAGAACGACCTCTTGCTTCGACATGCATCGGGAAATTTCCATCAAGAGTAAACACGCATATCCAGAAGATTCTCAAATAATATCGACTAACGCAAATTATCAACGTTATACAAAGCCTCTCCTAACAACAATGCAAACTCAAATCAAAGGTAAATAAACTCCATTATTGAATACTTTGCAAAACGAAACGATTAGATCTATCGTGCGCGCTTTAGACACACTTTCGTTCGTTTCAACGTAACATTATCAAACTAGTAGATTAATAAAATAATAACAAATCATTATATATATCGAGCGACTAAGTTGAAGAGTTCTTGGCCGAGCGATCTACTAATAGTTAGTTATAGTACGCTGTTGACCAATAACATTTTAATACACCGTTGAGCATCCACTGTCGACCCTTAAATACTGTTAATATCAACCACATGAACATGTATAATGAGCAACATTATTATCATGCATATGTGAAAAGAGACACAACAAACATGTTGACGAAAGAAACAGACGACTCGCAAACAAACAAAGTCATAGAGTAAGCTCACAGGACTGTAAGGGAAGAGATAAGGTAAGTACTTATTACAAAATACATTTCACAAAGCTAGCCCAATAGAGCTAGGCTCTCTCTCTCTCTTTCTCTCTCTCTCTCTTTCTCTCTCTCTCTCAAACACGCATACACTCCATGCAATGCAATGATCTCCTAATTTAACGTTAAACAAGCAAACTAACAAAAACAACAAAACTTACCTGAGCGCCATGCAATCAGAAATGCAGATCAGCACCCTCAGTTTTGTAGGTCGTTTTGAGGTATCACGTGATCAGAATGCGTAGTTCGTCATCTTTGAGTGGGCACACAAATTGCGCCGATAACACAACTTAAAAAATGTCGTCAACCAGTTCTCCGGCCTTCGCTCGCTCTTCAAGTTCATTCGTTGAGGGGAAACAAAAACCAAACACGCTGAACCAATCAACTGGAAAGTGGAGAGTCCAGCTTCATCAAGTTCAGTTATCCAGAAGAAATGGTAGAAGGGATTTCTAACTTGCAAAACGCGTATAGTAACGTGGCACGCAAGATCGGGTCATCTGTTTTAAGATGTTAACAATAATAATTGTCTAACAACGTCCCCGACATCTAGGAGCAAAATTAAACTATCTATTACATGTGTAACGTAAATCTATAAGCTGCATGCTGTCAGTGTATTACGAATGATGTTTACAGCTGAGAAAATTATCCTTGATGTCGCGCAGCTGCTGTGTTATAGAACCGGGTTCAGTTCCAGCAATCTGGCGGGAGAGTTTTCTCGCAAGAGCCGCCTTTCTAAAACTACTTGACACAGAGTGTTCCAGAAGAATTTACTCAAACGATTCGACTTTTTGTAATAACCCAAAACGATAACCTAATTTCCTTTACTATAAAGGTCGCCACTAACTTAAGACCAAAATCTCAAATTATCATAATTATAAAATACACTGCACTGTTTATTAGTTATTTGACGCATGCGGCATTAGAAAATAAAAGAGGAATTTCATCTGTAGCAGCAGAAGGATTTCCTTTCTATTAATTAAAAAAACAAATGTTTAGGTGACACAACGCATTCACAGAAAATCTGTTATTGTCAGTTTCAGAGCTAGAATCTTCAATCATGTTAAATTAAAACAGTGTGCCATTTGTCACCCAAAATCAAAAGAATATTATTCGCTTTAAATCGTTTGTGTCTTAGGAAGGGCTCCGGTTGGTGTACAAAGCTAACTCCGAACGTCCGTCTGAAGTTTTGACAAGGATTTACAGGATTAACATAAAGTGTAAAAGGGGAACAACTGGTGTTTAAATGTCACTTCATAGATCCCAACACTCAGTAAGGTCTTTGGGCAGAGCAACTGAGTGTAACGTTAAAAGATCTTACAGTATGCTGTCTGTTTTTCACCAAAAGATCCGGGAGAACTGCGTTCCCCCGTTGCACCAAACTGCAGAGCACGTTTACACAATTGCATGTCACTTCGTACAACACTTAATGAAGGAGAAAAAAAAACCCGCACAATCAGCAGTTAGGTTGCTAACTGCAGTGGTTGCTTAAAATAGCAGGTTGCTGTAGTTGCTGTTGATGCCTGTCGCTGGAGATGAAGAAGAATACAGCGTCAGTGATAATGGAATCCAAGCATGAAATACATAAAGCAGTTTGCCACTCTCTTTGAAGAAGGATATTTGTCCAAGACCAACCTGCATTCTTATTGGACTGTAATCTGTTGCTCGTGGACGCCTGAAATAAAAAAAAAATAATAAATTAAAAGAAAAAAGATTAGACTTGCAAAACACAATTATACTCTGAATAAAGTCAACTTCCAAAACACTACCATAACAATCTATTGCCATGATTTCAACTTGAAAGAAATAAACAATAATGTATTATTATATTTATGTTATGTGCTAATTTCCGCTTCCAAACAATAGTTTCAACTGTCTTACGTTCCTATCCTCCTATCCTGTCCCATAACTCGGAGGTCGAAGGGGCACAACAGATGATCGTTTAATCAGCGTACTCCATCTTTCCCTGTCCTCAGCAACCCTGATTGTTTCGCTCAGTGTCAAACTAGTCCATTCTCGAATGATGTCCTCCCACCTCTTTTTCGGTCTCCTTCTTCTTCTACCTCCTTGCACTGTGCCTTGCAGGATGGTCTTTGCAAGACCTGATGATCTGGTGACGTGGCCATACCATTGGAGTTTACGTTTTTTTCACCACTGTGAGCAGGTAATCGTGTTGTCCAATGGCTTGTGTGATGGTCTGTCGGACTTCGTCGTTGGTGATGTGCTGGGTATAGGAAATGCCCAGAAGTCTTCTGTAGCACCTCATCTCCATGCTTTGTATTCTTCGTTGGAGATCTGCTGTGAGGGTCCATGTTTCGCAAGCATATAGGAAGATAGAGATGTCAAAGGAGCGCAGCAGCCTTACCTTGGAATGTAGACTGATGGTCCTGTCTTTCCAAATTGGCTTCAACCTCGCCAGGGCAGCAGTTGTTTGTGCGATCCTGGAGATGACTTCCTGTCGGGATCCATTGTCTGATACAATGGCTCCTAAATATTTGAAGCTATGCACTGTGTTGAGGGATTGGCCTTGGACTTTGATGTTCGTGTTGATGCCATTGGTGTTGTTGGTCATCATTTTTGTCTTCTCAGCACTTATTTCCATTCCATAAGTTCTGGAGGGGTGTCAAGCCTCTGTACCAGCTGTTCAAGTTATTGTTCCTCTCCAGCCAATCCATCAATGTCATCCGCAAAACAGAGGTTGGAGATTGCCCTCCCCCCTATGCTGACTGTGCCTTCGTGGTCTGCCTTCTGTGGCTTGATGTCTTACGTTATATTATGAGAATTGCGTTAGATGCAGCCACTCTAAACTTTATACAACACAAAACTAGTGACCGTTTTCGTTTTCTACTATTAGGGATTTCCCTGCATTTACACCACATGTTTGAGCAATGCGTGTGAGTAACATTGCGGGCGCGTGTTTTGGTTAGAGATCGCTGCGCCTTGAGTCTGATTTAGAAGAACCTCCATCATTATTATTATTATTATTATTATTATTATTATTATTATTATTATTATTATTATTATTATTATTATTATTATTAGTATTATTAGTATTATTATTAGTATTAGTATTAGTATTATTCTTACGTTGTCGTATATTGATGCGATTATTGATTGCCAACAGTGATTGTTATGTTGCAATACCTTATATCATGATTATGACACTGAACGTAAATCATGTGATAGGTATCTGTTATTCCCCATGTAACTTCTTATGATTACAGTTTTAAATGGTTAATTTAGTAATGTATTCTTGATATACTTTTATCCTGTTTTACTGTTTACTGTTTATTGTTGTTATACTGTCCTTTAGCGTCTTGTAACATTTATATCTGGCACCACGTGTGAATTTCTCTTTGATTGAGATAATAAAGTGATCGTATTCGTATTCGTATTCGTATTCGTATTAGTATTAGTATTAAATCAACATACCCTGTGTCATAATAAGTTAAAGTTTCAATTTACTACAACAACAACAACAACAACAAAAACTACTACTACTACTACTACTACTACTACTACTACTACTACTACTACTACTACTACTACTACTACTACTGCTGCTGCTGCTGCTACTACTACTACTACTACTACTACATAAAAAAACACATACTGTGATTAGTATGCTTTTCCCTTGGGTAGTCTGGCACTGAATATGGGTCAACCCAAACACAACAGTTCATCTATCACTCTCGCCTCTTTGAACTCAGCTGCCATTGTCGGTCAGGTTCCTTTGATCAGTCTGTACCAGAAGCTAAATGTTGCAAAGGCCGCCTCAAACCCACAGAAAACTCATTCTGTCCTTTGATAAATAATTATGATACAAAATGTGGGTCAACCCACAGGAAAAGAAACAATCTGTGGTAAACGGTTCAATCGATCTTGTCAAACACTTTTTATGCAGCCGCTATCCTTGAGTAAATATAGGGCGCTAATGTCCTGCATTTGTTGAAATCAATGTTAAGTTTCTCTTAATCAGTACTGAAAGGCTATGGTTTACAGACACTGTTGTTTAAACCGAGAGCTACTCGGCTGCCTCCAATTATTAATAATTACGCTGAATAATTACAGGACCAACCAACAAAAAACAAAAGAAAAAACCACAAAGAAACAAACAGTCCGCTTGGAACCTTTATAAAATCGATCAATCGCGCCCTCTCTTAAAGTGTGGGGCCGGGTAGCTCAGTTGGTAGAGCGACTTACTAGTAACCGAAAGGTACCTGGTTCGAATCCAGAATTGGCCGACGTGTGACCATACTGATTTCCCCTTTCCACCAACTGGTTCGCTGGTCTCAGAATAATGTGACCAGTAGTGGCTTATACGCTCCGGTGTCGTGTGACTATAATATAGCCAAGATTCGCATACTTGTGCCTCAGTCCACACCACACCCCTTGGGGTCATGAGCAATCTTGCCACTGTAGATTGTTCTAACCTATAAAGGGAAAAGTGAAAGCCCCAGTTGAAAACCTGTCTTGACTTTGTAGGCATGACCGATTCACTGCGGCAACAGTTGGGGTGCCGGGGGTTTCAGTATAAATAGTATCCCCACTTTTTCGAAATTTAGTGCTTATAATTCTCACTGTCGCTGTCTATGGGAGGCGAGATATAGCAATCGCGCGAGCATTTGCGCTCGCATTCGCGCTCGCAAATGCGCGCACCTCGCGCAAATGCGAGCGCACTTGCGAGCGCATTTGCGCGCGTAAATGCGAGCGCACTTGCGTGCGCAAATGCGAGCGCAAATGCGCTCGCAAGTGCGCTCGCATTTGCTATATTCCGCTCCATACACGTAAAAATTATACCCGGAAAAGAATGTGTCTGTGAAAGAATTTGAGACGTGCACAAATTAAATATTTCTTGCATTTATTATTAATAATATTTGTAATAATTAGTGAAAACTAGCACTGCTATATCTCGCCTCCCATAGAAAGGGTTATCTCATATCACTACTTTCCCACAAAGCGAGAAACCAGTTGCGTATTGAAAATAGCATGCTGTCAAATTACAGCCTTGGAATAGGGTTTTCCCGAAAAGCACAGGCAATAGGTGTAGTTTCTCTCCCAAACAAAAATAATAGTCCAAAATTCTTGTGCTTTTCGGTGATAGTCACATTGAGACAGTTATTTAAAGTGTATTCTACGTAAATATTTAACATCAAACTAATGCGGATAAACACAAAATATCTAGGTCGGAGATCTACAAAAAAACATGTGTTCATTTTCAGTTCCTTTCCGTTGACAGTTTTCAGCAAAACCCTCATAGCAACGGGCATAGCAACCGCGCTCGCAAGTGCGCTCGCATTTACGCGCGCAAATGCGCTCGCAAGTGCGCGCGCATTTGCGCTCGCATTTTGCGCATTTGCGAGCGCAAATGCGAGCGCAAATGCGCGCGCGTTTGCTATATCTCGCCTTCCATAGCTGTCTTTCTCATTTGCTCTTTCTCATTCCTGCTCTGTTCTATCAATCTGCTATACTATCGTCTTCTTCGCTATACCAGTCATCTACCTTTTTTCTTGAAAACTCTTCCGGGACAAGACTCCTTGTTCGTGTATGAGGTCTGTTGGATCAGCTTGGGAATGTTGGACGCTTTCTGCCAGGTGGTCACTAGGGCTTCCTATGATGTTATTATTTAGCAATGTAGGCATTTTAGATGTATGTGTTTTGTTGATAATTTATAATGATGTTTGTATTCTATTTTGTTTTTGTAAACGGGGGTTCGATTAGTTGGGGTAAAGCCTCAGCCGTCCCCTGCGTGGGATGTCTTTATTGTAAAGTGATTGGCTGGTGGAGGGCATTCAGTTTTCCCACTAGGGTTGTTTCAGCAGATCTTTTATGCGGATTGGGGGTTGTCCGGTCCTGATTTGGCTCGGAAGAGTC
The DNA here is from genome assembly GCA_036898135.1 of Oncomelania hupensis. NCBI lineage: Eukaryota > Metazoa > Mollusca > Gastropoda > Littorinimorpha > Pomatiopsidae > Oncomelania > Oncomelania hupensis. The sequence goes on from CM072516.1 coordinate 25,510,351, forward strand.
CGCTGGACCTAAAGCAACAATTATGTAATGTAATGTAGTCCACACCACCTCAGTATGTTCGTTGATGCTGGATATGGGGTTCAACCTGCGCATAAAAAGCTCAATGTTTATTCTACTTTGAACGTTTTAGTCAATCTGTCAATCACACACTCTTCAAAATCAGTAATGACGACATTAGAAACATCATACATAGTCCCATACTGTACTGAATAATCTTTGTGTGTCGTCATCATTAAAACTGAACTGTACAAATTGTTATTATTTATTTATTTATTTATTTTTGTGGAGGGGAGTAAATAATTATTATTTGTATTTAAAGGTTGGATTTATACCACATTTTTGTGAAAATAAGTCTTCCTATCCTGTAACTCGGAGGTCGTTGGGGCACCACATGCACAGATGATTGTTTAACCAGCGTACTCCATCCTTTGTCCTCATCATCATTCATGATGAAAAGAAGTAAAAACAATGAAACCGTTGAATGGAGTTTAATCGAATTCAAATCAATTGCAACATTTATTTTTATCAGTACTTAATACCTACGATTTGCATACATTGTTTCAGACATAATTTCTATTTGTCCTCTGATAATTATGAAACTAAAATAATATGGATCAGCTCATATAAACCTATCCTATCCTATCCTATCCCGTAACTCGGAGATCGTAGGGGCACCACAGATGATTGTTTAACCAGCGCACTCCATCTTTCTCTGTCCTCAGCAACCCTGATGGCTTCGCTCAGTGTCATATAAATAGTCCATCTATATTTAGTCTGCTTTTACACTGTAACAAAAAATAATCTAAGCCGATCTATCAGTTAGAGTGTTTAGGAAGGAATTCGCCATGTACTGCATACTTTTAACTCTCCGGAATGCACTTTGAACTGGGCCATTACTAAAATATAGCGAAGTTTCGCAAAATATTGCATCAACCCGACACCATTTCTGGACGTTCTCATCCTCTGGTTATAGATTTGGGTCCACCATAATACAGGATACAAAATTTATTCCACCACGCGAAATTACACCAGAAATTTGATCCGTTTGCTCTGATGTTGGTAAACACGCACACACCATAAACATAAATCCATCATCAGTCCTCTCGTACAACGTCCAACACCATTATAAAATACATAGCATTTGTTTACAAACTTGCAGAACTTGCAGTGACATGTTACAAAACCTAATGACTCTCGCGTCCACCGCAAGGAACAGTCAATCCGAGTCGACAGTTTGAGACATTCTAGCCGATCTACACATCTTTTTTTTTCTGTATTATTTAAAAAGCAATGTAGCTGTCTATCGTACGGTCTCCCTTCTACATCATCTCCGGTGTCCTCTGATACTGAATAAACAGAGTCCACTCAAATAAGCAGTCTGCCTCACATCACTTTGTCCTGATCAGTGGCATCAGACCGTCATCGTTTTTCTTGATCAGTACCGCAGCACGACCATCACCGTTTAGTTCGATCAGTACGACAAGACCCTCGGATGGTGGCCGCAGTGCGTAGTGTGATTAGAGAACAAACGATACTCTACTACCACTGTTCAAAGCACCTTCGAGCCTGGGATCACACTGCATAGCTGAGACCCGCAGAGCCTTACGCTTGGAAGCGGCGCATCACACTCCCCAGTCCACACAGCCGAAGATGTGTGTACCTGGTTATGCTTAGAACCGGGGAAGGTAGGGTAATTATACTACTGGATGCTATATACGCGCCTTTCCCCAAATCAATCAGGCTCAAAGCGCGGCGATCTGTACCAACACACACGCTCACCTGTCTCATCCACTCTCACACACGCACACACACACAACAAATACACATTCATCACTCAAACAGGTGGTGTAAAAGCATGGAGATCGCTATTGGAAGACGGAAAGAAAATCGAATTTGTATTTTTAAAATTTTATATTGACTGCGTCCAGTATCATTATTGAAGGGAGGGAGGAAACCGGAGTGCCCGGAGAAAACGCTCGGTGACCTCAAAAGTCTCGTACCTAAGTCACATACGTTCGCCCCTTGCGGGAATCGAACCCGCGACCTTCGGCATAGGAAACCGGCGACTAATCCACTGCGCCACGAGGCCACCCCCTGTTTTTATTAAAACAGCGAGAGATGGGCACCGCCCTCATGGAGCTGACCCTGAAAAATAGCGCACTGGGACCCTCCCACCCCCACCCCCCACCCACCACCCCTCTCTCTCTCCCTTTCTCGCTTTAATTTTAAACTTCTTCTTACAAATCCACCCTCTAGGAACCCTTTAGGAACACAGAATTAGGGGAACACGGAGTCAGATTTTAAAGGAACAGTAACCTGTGAGATCATAATTAAGAGTTGCGGGAACATGGGCCCGAACCCCCTCTCTAATAACCCAGACTACACACCTAACAGACTTCGACTTTGATGAGCGTCACAAGAAAGAAGACAGGTCTTTTTGCTTCAGAAATTTCCGAATGCCAGACACATACTCTTCGGTTTTTATGATCCAATCCTACGCCATCTTGGATCATGTCATCAGGTCATCTAATAATTATCCTACTGGATAAGTGTCAACCACTGATTGTAGGTCAGATAACAATGCACAGTCCTTCTCTCACACATTTGGCAATTATTGTGCGAAAAGATGGGTTGAAAATAGATGGTAAGCAGTTTTTTTAGTCGACATGCGCCCTATATTTATTTGAAATGAAAAAAAAAATATTAGGACTATACTACACTGATGTAAGTTAAAGTAGAGTGGGAGCCACAAATATAACTACTCAATTTAACACAATTTCCTTGATTAAACTTAGAAGTTACTAGCGGTAAAATCTCCAAATACCAGTGAACTCAAGTGTCAAACCAGAACTCTTGTTCCTGCAGAGATAAGAGACATAACAATTATGTTGAAAATATCTTTCAGCTTGGAAGGGCTATCAGAATAAATATGGCTGGAAAAGTAGACCTACTGACGAAGGCTGACTAAATGTTTATATGTAAAACTGCACTGATGCAGGTTTGAGGTGGGGAAAGCCGGGTGCAAGAATGAACATATCGCACCTTTTATCCTGCGTGATCTGACAAAAAAGCGCCAGCTTTTATTGAATAGGAAACGCAAAGCAAGCATCTTTTTTCGCCAACGTCCACAACTACCCTTATTCCTGTTATGAACATGTCTAAACATTTATTTTATACGGAGTTTTCAGTTCAATCGAAAAACTATAGGTGCATTTTGGTATTGGGTTTCATTTCGACTTCTTTAAAAGCAACTGAAAACTATTCGAGATATAACACCATGGATTGTTTTCTTCTTCACAAAAACTCTCGTTTATTTACTACAATCTCGACAATTACAAATGTGTCCTTATTTCCCGTTCAGCTGAAGGTTTGAGTTTTTATAGCAGAAAATACAAAATTAAAACCCAGCTTTATATACTGGGGACAGTATTTCGCACAGTGTCTTTTTGTTTTTACCTCTAACTGCCAGTTCAGCTTGATGCTTAGTTTTTTTGTTTTGTTTTTAAAGCAGAAAACACAAATTAAAATCCTGCTTTAAATCTATATAATTTATGCAGGACAATTCTTTCGAACAGTGTCCGTTTTTACAGCAAACTGTCCTTATTTCAGTTCAGCTTGATGCCCTGATTTTTATAGCAGAACATAGGCAACTAAAACTTTGCTTTAATATAGATCTAATATACTTTTTATGTGTTTGTTGTTGTTGTTGTTGTTGTTGTTGCTTACAATTACTTCGAACTGCGTCCTTTTTTTAAAACTGCAAATAACAAAGCCAGTATTGCTAAAGAAAGTGGTATAGTAGTAGCAATTTTTATATTTAAATTGCCTACGATGTTAACTATTATTTGAGGCAGAAGTATATGTTCTGGAGAACACAAGGCAACATGCGAGTAGCAGAACGTTTTAGTCTGAGAGCTAAATTTTGCATTCTTCTATCAGTTTATATATTATTATTTCTCTGATCACTATTTTTGACATGATTATACTTTTCAGGTACACCGTGCTTCGGATACAGAGAATTTAGTTTTAAATTAAACCCTACCTATTGGTTACATACAAGAACTCCATCAATGCAGCGCGGGTGAGTGTTTTTTTTTTGTTTTGTTTTTTTTTCTGTGAGGACCGCGTTTCAATTACATTTTCCCAGACGTTTTATCCCATCACAAAAGTTTTTTCTTCAAAATACCAGTTTTATTGTCCATGTTACGGGAGACAGCCTGAAACTCACCAGAAAGATTTTCCGTTATACAGCTCGCTGAAAGGCTTTCATTGTCAGTTACACCAATTCACCGTCACGTTTCTCTTTTCCAATAAACAAACAAACAACAAAACAAACGACCATGCCAAAGTAATCGAAGCTACATCTGCACGATACATCAACGAGACGAGCGACAACAAAATCTACATCATCCTTCCCTCAGGCGATCACGGACTGCCCTGAAAGTACCGCAGGAGGCGACTTTTTCACCTCATGCCTATGCGCTGGTGGTGGGGTTGGTGATGGTAGGGGTGAACTGAAAGACTAGTTATTTCCTCTAGTAAAAGGGCATCAAGGGAGATAAGCAGAGAAAGAAGAAGTAAGTGTAGTGCGAGCCGAGACACGAGGGGCCAGTCTTCTTTGTCGCGCCTGTCACTGTCAAAAGCACGTGCGGGCACACCGAGACTAGTATGTCACAGTGCTGGTAGCTCTCGAGAGGGAAAAAGCCAAGCTGACTTCTTGTCTTCTTTTCTGCAAATCTGGCGTAAGCTAGTTTCTCCTTCTTTCTAGCTGCGCATCTGACTTATCTTTCCCTAGTCTGGCACATTCAAGCTTCTCATAAGCCAAATGCACTTTTTTGAAACGGTAAAAACTGCAAGGAAGATGTAGACCTGACCTATGTTTTTTCAAATGAACTTAAATTTTGCATTGGTATCATCATCATCATCATCATCATCATCATCATCATCATCATCATCATCATCATCATCATCATCATCATCATCACCATGAGAGTAATTTTACTGCTATCTTGTCAAGAAGCTGCATCTATTTAAACTCACTCTCTTTTTGTGTGTTCTTGATGTCTTTTTATTGTTTATTAGCGTGGTCATGAGAAAGCGTGAATGATTGAGAAAATGGCAGTAATAGTGTTGAGATTTTTTTTTAAAGTTTTTTTATGCATTAAGTTGTTCTAATATCCGCTACCGTTTCTTTATTGTATACATGTACCCTAACCTTTGTGTTGTCTTCTTAATATGTTAACAGTTACTGTGCATCACACACAAATATCCTTGTACAAATGGGGACAATAAAGATTCGTTATTCGTTATTCGTTGTTTATTGGGGTTGGCACTGTATGGTTTTTAAATAGTTTTAGTTAAATGTTATGTTTATAAAAGAAATTCCTATGTATGGCTTCTGAATATTGTTTTTATTACTGTCATATTACTTCTTTTCCCCGTGCCACTAATTGGTACTTCTTAATTTAAGCTACAAGTATCATTGCTTCATTATTTATTCTTAATGCTGATGTCCTCCATTGTGTTTGTGTGTGTGTGGGTGGGCGTGTGTGTGTGGGTGTGCGGAGGCATAAGCCTTAAAATGGGTGACTAACCTTGCTTTTTATGCAGGAAATGGGTGAGTGTATTAGTCACCCAGAGTTTTCCAGCCACCCACTTTTTTCTAAGTACGCAGGAGTGCTCTTTTAGTGCATGGGAGTGCAGTTGTAGTGCATGAGAGCGTTTTTAGTACACAGGAGTGCTCTATCCGGAACGGAGAAAATACAGTGAATTTCCGAAGAATTTTTGAACAAAATTCGACCTATTTCGTCGCCTATGGGAGACGAACTAGGTCAACTTTCTAGAAAAGGGTTCGGGTAAGGGCTAGTTGCAGCGCTACAACTGACCCTTGCCTTGCCCTAACTCTTTTCGGTCAAAAATCACTTTCCGATTCCTACATTCTTAGTAAAACCCAGTCTTGGTGTTTTACATACTTGTGTGTGTATACAATACAATACAATACAATACAACTTTATTCATCCCAAAGGGCAATTACATTATTATGTTTATGAGGCAGCATAAAAGATACTCAAAAAATGTATCAAAACCATTTTTTGTTGTTAAAAAAAAAAACAGAAAAAACCCAACAATAAATACATAAATTAAAAAAAACATCACACAAGCACACACACGCGAATCAAGATCACAAGTGATATCACAGAAGTCAACAAAATTCAACAAGTTGATTAAAAAGCGCAGCCAGTACACATAGACACTAAAGGAAGACTCTCACTATATAACAAATAAGACCCCCAAAGTGCCGAAAACTAAAAGCGGTTAGTACTATTAAGAAGTCGGATTGCACTGGGAATAAAAGATTTGGAACGACGATTTCCCTTACAGATGGGCATAGCATATCGGCGTCTGGACGGCAACAGTGTGAACTCGGGTTTCAAACAATGTTCCTGATGACTATTAAGGATGCTCCCGGTTTTCCGTAAGATCTGCTGATCACAGAAAGAAGAAAGATCTCTCTGCCTAACTCCAATAATCTTTGAGCAGACATTGACTATGCTATACAAACTGTTCCTATCCTTCACAGTCAGACCGTGAAACCAACAGATAAAAGAAAAAGTCAGCAAACTTTCTATAAAAGACTGGTAAAACAAACTGAGGATCTTTGTGTTTACAGAGAAGGATTTTAGTTTCCTAAGAAGATACATTCTTTGCTGACCACGTTTGACAAGACTGTGGGTGTTGACATCAAATTTCAGCTGACTATCAAAAACTGTACCCAAATAATTATATGTGTCAACAACTTCCACATCTTCACCATGAATAACACATGGACGGACATCATCCTTCACTCTCCTAAAATCAAAAAGCATTTCTTTTGTTTTAGGCACGTTCATTTCCAAAAAATTATTATCGCACCAGTTAACAAAATCAGAAAGGGCAAGACCATGATCGTTTTCCGGGCCCTGAAAAAGAGACAACAAGGCAGAGTCATCTGAAAATTTAACTAAAAACCTACACTCTTGGGTACTTCTGCAGCTGTCGGTGTACAAAATAAAAAGCAGGGGAGATAACACACATCCCTGAGGACTCCCTGTATATGTAACAGCAATATCAGAAAAACAACCATTAACACAAACTCTCTGCTGTCTATCAACCAGAAAATCCAAGATCCACAAAACAAGTTGGTCAGAAAGCCTAAAATCCTCAATCAATCTGTTCGCCAGAATATGTGGTTGCATGGTATTAAATGCAGAAGAAAAATCTGCAAAAACGAGGCGTGCGTGCGCCTTTGGTTTTTCTAGATGCTTGTACAGAGTATTTAAGATGAACAGCTTGGCGTCCTCCACCCCCCTACCAGCCCGGTAAGCAAACTGCAACGGGTCAAGAAACTTTTCAGTCGCACTCAAAACCAGAGCCTTGATAATTTTTTCAAGAGTTTTCATCACAAGAGATGTGAGAGCAACAGGCCTAAAGTCGTTGGGTTGTTTAGGGTTAGACCTTTTGGGTAATGGGACAACATTAGAAAATTTCCAAAGAGATGGTATTTTCCCAGAATCGACAGACTGTTGGAAGAGAGGCTGGAAGACGGCGCCAAGCTGATCAGCACAATAACGCAGTGTTTTACCGCAAATCCCATCAGGGCCAGGTGCTTTGTTACCATTCATAGACTTAAACATTTTGGTCACAGTCTCCTCTGAAATAATAACATTATGGTCAGGTACAAGTGAAGTCTTAATATCAGAGATGTTGGCAGAAAAGTCATGCTTTTCAAAGCGAGAAAAAAAATGGTTTAAAACGTTGGGCACATCAGCATCAACAACACCTTCAAGTTTTACAGGTTTCTTAGAACAATCCGTTTTCTGATTGACAGATGCCATGGACATAATCCCCTGCCAGGCACCCCTAAGGTTGCCACCACTGTACTGGGATTCTACTTTCTCTTTGTAAACCCTTTTGGCTTTCTTGATAGCATCACGGACTTCCCTGTTGATCATCTTTTTGTCATGGTCACTTCCATTGAAAAACACACGTTTCTTTTTATTTAAAACTGACTTTAAATCTTTGGACACCCAAGGCTTATTGTTTGGGAAAACCACACATTCCTTCACAGGAATAACATAATGTATGTATGTATGTATTTTTGTCTTTCTTTAAACATGCATTTTTATACTTAGAGGTGATGTTTGTTTTTATTTGTTACGATGTTTAACGTGTTTTATCACATAATGTTGTGCCGTATTGTTCAAATATTTATACTTGATAGATGTGATGTTTATTGTATTTCTTACGATGTTTAACTGTTTTATTTCATAATGTTTTACCACATTGTTTAGATATTTACTCTTGCGAGCGTATGTATGTGTGTTTGTGCGTGTGTGTGTATGTGTGTGCGAGCGCTTAGAGCAAGATTTAAGTTTGGTTTTGCACTATACAAAATAAATTCTTATTCTTAATCTTATTATTATTACTATTACTCAACATTCTCACGCCACGATTTAAGTGCAAATATTGGTCAACTTTATCTTTGTTAACAAATCAAACAGCTTTGTCATGATAGAATAAGTAAGCTTAACAAGGAAACTATAAAATACAAGTGAAAGAAGAAGAAGAAGAAGAAGAAGAAGAAGAAGAAGAAGAAGAAGAAGAAGAAGAAGAAGAAGAAGAAGAAGAAGGATAAAATTTCTATGAAAGCTCGTTTAGAAGAAGTTACAGTGCGTTGTAGAAGAAGAAGAAGAAGAAGAAGAAGAAGAAGAAGAAGAAGAAGAAGAAGAAGAAGAAGAAGAAGAAGAAGGATCAAATTTCTATGAAAGCTCGTTTAGAAGAAGTTAAAGTGCGTTGTAGAAGTAGAAGAAGAAGAAGAAGAAGAAGAAGAAGAAGAAGAAGAAGAAGAAGAAGAAGAAGAAGAAGAAGAAGAAGAAGAAGAAGAAGAAGAAGAAGAAGAGTTGCATTGCAAATACGCTGATCATGAAGAAAAAGTTAAAGTGCGTTGTAAAAGTAGAAGAAGAAGAAGAAGAAGAAGAAGAAGAAGAAGAAGAAGAAGAAGAAGAAGAAGAAGAAGAAGAAGAAGAAGAAGAAGAAGAAGAAGAAGAAGAAGAAGAAGAAGAAGAAGAATTGCATTGCAAATACGCTGATGATGAAGAGAAAAATAATACAAAGGACATACTGTAACCACCTTTTGAGAGAAGAAGGAGACGAAGAAGAGGAAGAAGAAGAAAAAAAAAAAGAACAAGAAGAAGAACAAGAACAAGAACAACAAGAACAAGAAGAGGAAGATAGAGTTTCAAACACTTTATCGATTGAAGATGCAGAAGGGCATTGAAAAACTTCGATGATAGAGAAGGAATTGTTTCCAACCACTTAGCAATGTCTCAAACGTCATCGCCAGTGGCAACAGATTCGATCGATAACTTTTTTGTGTTTCCAAATATTATCTTGGAATACATTTTAAGCAATCGGGAATCAGAACGAGCCAACCGACAATCTGTCGGTCTTTTGCATGCCATTTTGATCAATCTTTATAGAGACATTACCTAGGTTATTGGCCAGCCGTCTCCCGAGCCATCATATCTGTGCTACAGCAAAGGTCAAGGTCGTTGGTGTCACTTTGTTGCTAAACACGTTTTGCTTAATATCTCAAGAGCAGCTGAGCCGATTTTTTTTTAAAATAATTTGAACTCATGATCAATAGTCCGGTTGCCGGTCGGTTGGTTGGTAGGTCCGTTGCTAAGATTTTCACTTGTTTGTTTAAAACGCATTTGCTTGGCTTATTTCAAGAATGACGACAGACTTGCATTATTTTTTACTTTGCCGATACTTTAACCATCACTCAGTCTTTTGTGCCCTTGACCTTTACTCTTTGTTAATAAACTTAAAGATCTAGGTTGCTGAGGTCAATTATATTATAAACACATGCTGCGCTTTCTTTCCCCTCAAACTTGGCTGAACCGACAGTGAACATGTTTTTTGCTTGCAAATAGTGTAGATAGTGGTCCATCATTCTATGCTTTCATTTTGCTCCCGAGTCAAAACATCGTCACAACATTTAGCCCTTTTGAAAATGCTGATTTTCAGCTGTGCGCGACCGAATGTATGGAAATACATTTGAACGTCTTGCCATCTTGTTCTCCATTCAATTAGTGTTAAAAGTTATGAACGGACACGTCCGTTTTTCCTATCCCGTTCACTCCAAGTCATTGCACAGGATTCCTTCTTCAGCACCGGTTCCTTTCTTTTGTCTTTCAATGGCAGCGTTTCTTCAAATTGCATGAGATGACTTAAACGTCTCCTCCGCTAACTCCTTCCTACCCCATATTGTTACAAGTTTTCTTTTCATTTTTCCTTTAATTTTTTTAAAATAATTATTCTAAGAAATATTTGTAAATACTTTAAAATAGTCGGGGGAATCAGAACGAGCCAAATGTCGGTTGGTCGGTCCGTTGGAAGCCATACCTCAAGAACCATTGAACGGATTTTAACCAAACTTCATAGGCACATGACCTAGATTAGTGACCTGCCGCTCGTGTCATCATATTTGCTTTACTGCAGAGGTGAAGTTCACGGGAGTCCTTTTGTTGCTTAACACGTTTTGCTTAATATCTTTAAAAAAAAAAACCGGCACAAGTCAATTTGCTGAGTGTTGGCATACAGGTAGACCACTTCAAATAACGGGCCTATTGTCTGGCAGTCGATCAATCGTTCGGTCCGTCATTCCGAATGTAACTTTTTCCAGTGTTTAAAACACATTTTTGGACTTATCTCAAGATAAACGGAACCAAAATTCATCCTTTTTATTTTTTACAGATACTTTAACTACTGTTAGGCTTGTTAGATCATTCGAATTCGTACTTTGTCAAAGGTCAAGGTCATTGTGCTTCCTATCCTATCCTATCCGATCCCATAACTCGAAGGTCGTAGGGGCACCACAGATGATCGTTTAACCAGTGTACTCCATCTTTCTCTGTCCTCAGCAACCCTGATGGCTTCGCGCAGCGTCAAGCCAGTCCATTCTCGAATATTGTCCTCTCACCTCTTTTTCTGCCCCCCTCTTCTTCTGCCTCCTTGCACCGTGCCTTGCAGGATGGTCTTTGCAAGGCCTGATGCTTTGGTGACGTGGCCATACCATCGGAGTTTCCGTTTCTTCACCACTGTGAGCATGTCATCGTTTTGTCTAATGGCTTGTGTGACGGTCTGTCGGACTTCGTCGTTGGTGATGTGCTCGGTTTAGGAAATGCCCAGAAGTCTTCTGTAGCACCTCATCTCCATGCCTTGCATTCTTCGTTGTAGATCTGCTGTGAGGGTCCTTGGTTCACAAGCGTATAGGGAGATGGAACAAGGAAGCGCAGCAGCCTTACCTTGGAATGCAGACAGTCTTTAAAATTGAGCTTCAACCTTGTCAGGGCAGTAGTTGTTTGTGCGATCCTGGAGAGGACCGCCTGTCAAGACCCATTGTCTGATACAATGACTCCTAAATATTTGAAGCTATGCATTGTGTTGAGGGATTGGCCTTGGACTTTGATGTCCGTGTTGATGCTATTGGTGTTGTTGGTCATCATTTTGGTCTTCTCTGCACTTATTTCCATTCCATAGGCTCAGGAAATGGTGTTAAGCCTCTGTACCAGCTGTTCAAGTTCTTCTTCCTCTCCAGCCAATCCATCAATGTCATCCGCAAAACGGAGGTTGGAAATTGCTCTACCCCCAATGCTGACTGTGCCTTCGTGATCTGCAAGGGCATCTGACATGATGCGTTCTAGGAAGATGTTAAAGAGTGTTGGAGAGAGTAGGCATCCCTGACGCAAACCGATTGTTGTTCTGAACCAGTTTCCGATGGCGCTGTTGTGGAGGACTGCACTGGTAGCCTTATCATACAGGCTTTGGATGACTTTAATAATTTTAAGGCTGATATTGTAAACTCTCATGCATGGTTGCCCACAGAGCTGCATGCCAGTCTCGATCAAACGCTTTCTTGAAATCTACAAACACATAATAGAGATGTTGTTGGTGCTGTAGATATTTCTCGCAGATGATTCTGATGTTTAAAATCTGTTCAATGGTACTTCGCCCTGCCCTGAATCCTGCTTGTTCTTCAGCTATGATTTGTTCAGCTTGGGATTTCAACCTGTTTTGTATTATTTTCAGGAGGACTTTGTCTGGGATGGCTGATGAGGTTGATGGTGCGGTAATTTTTACAGTCCTGAATGGGTATCTTTTTTGGGAAGAGTGATGACAAGCGACTGGGTCCCTTGTGCTTCACCATTATTTTTTCTAAACACGGTTTGCGATGTAGCTAAAACTTGGCGGAGCAGATTTTGATGATTGTGTGCTTGCAGATAGTTTATTTGAGATGGTGGCCTATCATTCCATGTTGCTACGTTAGGATAAAGCACAGTCGGAATTCCGCCAAGAAAATTAACACTTTTGAAAATGCTTCTTTGTTTTGGCTATGTCTGTGAGCGTGTGGAAATGCATGTCAATGAGCTTGCCTTCTTGTTTTCTCTCCAAGTCGGTGCACAGATTACATTTCCTGAGCTTCTGTCTCTTTCTTACGTCCGCAAACGCCAGTGTTCATTGAAATTGCATAAAATTCATGGAATCTCTGTCAATCAAGCAATCTTTAATTTAATGTCTGTTCACACACTTAGGTGATATTAGACAATGAAAATTGCATTTTTTAAAAACACTTTAACTATTTTAAAACGTAATTTGAAACAGTCTATAAAGGTCTACCAACAGGAGATTTAGCAAAAGAATGTCTATAGTCAGTTATGTTGTGTCCATTTACGTTAAATGTCTTTTAAAACTGAGCATTCTAATAGAAGGTGATCCCTCTGTGTCTTTTGTGTGTCTGCCTTTCTTTCTGTCTGTCTCTTTTTCTCTGACTTAAAGGTCAACATCATTGAAATATAAAATTGAGCAAAAAATATCTACATAATAAAAGAAGTCACATGCCAAACAAATTTTTTCCGAAAAATACTGCCTTTTTTAATATTTAATAAAATCTACTTCGAATAAACTTTTGCACCTTCGAAAAGCCCGCTCACGTGACCATATGGCTCGTGACGTCAACTGCTGTAGACAATATAGAGTCCGATAGTGCCCCTTCTCTACCAGGGGCCGGGTAGCTCAGTTGGTAAGAGCATCTTGCTAGTAACCGAAAGGTCGCTGGTTCGAATCCCGGATTGGTCAACGTGTGATCTTTTTATTTTCCCCTTTACCAACAACTGGCCCGCTGGTGTCAGTATAAATTGGTCCAGTAGTCACCTATATGCGAAAGTGTCGTGTGACTATAATCTACATACAAACAAAAAACTTCTCTACCAAAACGCAGGAAAACGAAGAGCAGTGGCCTATATTGTGCCGTTGGAGGTTGTACAAACAAACAAGCGGATGGGATAACATTGCCTAGGTTTCCAAAAAACGAAGAAGTGCGAAATAAGTGGGTGAGATTTGTGCGTCGTCAGCAATTTGCGCAAAACACTTCGCTGAAGACTGCTACCCCCCAAGTGCCACTTTTATGCGGAGCTTTGGGATGAAAACAATACAGACAATAAAGCCTATCTCTGTTCCAACGATCCAAAGCCCGTGTGCCATTGCAACAAGCGCCTCAACAACAGCAACAGTGATTCAAGTTACTAGTAGTAGGCCTACTAGTACTGCTTCAACTTCAACTACAGTCACAGTGGCTACTACACATCCATCGTCTGCTATCACTTGCCGGGTGTCAGGAAAGTCAGAGGAGCTTTTCAGAAAAGGGAACGCAAGAGGTTATGTATTCACGGATCTAGCTCGTATAATTATTTGTTTATTATTACAATTAGTACTCGGGGGTCGAATTCGTTTCTAACAGAAGAGAGCACTGCTGTAACACGACAGATCGAGTGAAGAAACACTGCTTGTCTCGCTTGTAACTTCTTCGCAGTCGGCCATTGTCTACAGCTGCTGACGTCACTGCGAGGGGAGATCAGCGATAGCTGCGTTTTAGAGTATTACTTCCCTTACCCTTAATTACAGGTAGGAAATCCCACTTTCAGTGATCGATATCTATTAAACGATAGAGCTTTGCTTACCGAATTTTTTGCATCTGGTATTATTTAGTAAAGTTCTTTCAGCAGAAACTTTTTGACCGAGCACTGTGGTTGACCTTTAGTAAATTACTGTATGCTATCACTGCAGTTAGATATTATCGAGTCCAGAATCACCTCATATTAGCAGTATAGGTATACGCTGAAAATCCTTTATAACCACACACCAAACGGAGACCCATCAGTTCTAGTATGTCCTCAGAACAGAGAAGAAAAAGAAATCCTCCCAATTCTCCGAGAAGAAGTTGAAGCAATTCCGCGGGTATGGTGTCCACTCCCGCTGACTTCCCTTTCTTCAGCGATTACACTGCTGCCTCATCTTCTTCTCGGAGAATTGGGAACATTTCTTCTTCTTCTCTGTTCAGGGGATATGCTAGAACTGATAGGTCTACGTTTGGTGTGTGTTTATAAAGGTCAGAGCAGTATACTCTGTCCATCTATCCAAGAGTTCTTGTTCTGCTGTAAGGTATATGCCAGACTTGCTTTGGATCGGGGAGAACTTGGGCTGTTTAACACTTGTCAGCCGCTTCACAGTACACCATAGGGAATCAAACACAGATTTCTTGTTTATCTAACCATCCACTGAATTAAGGTAGATCTCCCCATCTGCGGCTAGCTCTCTATAGGAAATTATGAACACCATAACCTTATTATCGCAACAAGAAATTACATTGCGGTGCCTGTGTTGCGGAGTAAACGTGTGTGAGCGAAAGATAATAGTTTACTGACATTTATTCATCAAGACGGAAAGCCAGAAAGTGAGGGTCAGCTCTACGATTTAAATTTTTTTTAGTGATTCATCATCTTCATCAACTCCATCTTCATCATCATCATCAAAGTCATCTTCATGGGGGTTTTGGTCTTGGGTTTAGGAGAAGACGGGAAGATAAGGACTGGATGTGGTTTATCAGTCCTATAGAAAAGCGAAGCTATAGCTGACGATGCCTCTTTCCAGCAAAACCCCACGCTACCGTACTCCGCCTCACCATACCTCATTTTATTACCCCCTCTCCCCATACCTCTCTCTCTCCCTCCATCCTCACCCCTATTACATTGCATCCCATCCAAGTTTCCACAGACTGAACCCCGGACTGTGTATGATAGACAGCCTCATTGTTACCCGATCATTCATAGAAGGCCGCTTTTTAATGGAAATCCGGATAGCCATCGATCGATCACGGACCGCCAGAGTTTTCAATGAAGTACCTTCCCCACTTCCGTTCAGACTACAGGTCTGTTGCGCAACACGATGACGTCTTATATCTTCCCAAACAGTTAGAACTCCATTGTTAACATCATTATTCTGAAGGGAAATGGCCAAAATCACAAGCAACAGGGCAGTTGATGAACTCTATAGACTATTGTCCCCCTCGCCGCCTCCCCCTTCCCACCCTCCCACCTATACTCACCCCTCTCAGAATCTTCCCCCTCCTCCATCATTACCGAAAAGTTTGCGTTCTCTCTCTCTCTCTCTCTCTCTCTCTCTCTCTCTCTCTCTCTCTCTCTCTCTCTCTCTCTCTCTCTCTCTCTCTCTCTCTCTCTCTCTCTCTTTCTCTCTCCCTGTCTCTCTCCCAATCTTTCTCTCGCCATCTCTCTCTCTCTCTTCTCTCTCCCTCCCTCTCTCTTTCCTTCTCTCTCTCCCTCTCTCTATTCCCCCCGATTCTCTCTCATTCTCCCTCTCTTTCTCAACCACCCACCCACCCTACCTCTCACTACAACGCTTCTGGACCAACAGTTTTCCGGTACCATTGTTACAGACTTCTATACAAATTGCCTGATGGTGAAACGGTGATGGACAGGCTCCGCTGCATGGTCTTTCATCGAGTAGCCTACATAGCAATTTGCTTATTACCGTAGTTCGCTTTTATCTTAATCTTCTTGATTCAAGTAAGGTGGGCGTATTTCGCAAGCAGCAAAACATTCAAACATTCAAAATTATGTTATTGCCAAAGTATATTCCTGCTCTTGAATGTTACGTAATTTAAATATTCGTATCTTATACAACACAGTGTGCCTCAGAGGAATTGCGAGCGGGTGCTTGTTTGTGAGTGCGTGTGCAAGTCCTATCCTATCCAGTCCCATAACTCGGAGGTCGTAGGGGCACCACAGATGATCGTTTAACCAGCGTACTCCATCTTTCCCTGTCCTCAGCAACCCTGATTGTTTCGCTCAGTGTCAAACCAGTCCATTCTCGAATGTTGTCCTCCCACCTCTTTTTCGGTCTCCCTCTTCTTCTACCTCCTTGCACTGTGCCTTGCAGGATGGTCTTTGCAAGACCTGATGATCTGGTGACGTGGCCATACCATTGGAGTTTGCGTGTGCAAGTATGTTCAGCAATTGTAGATTTTATTTCACGTTGTTGTGGTGATTTTTTTTTTTTTTAAAGCTTAGATGTCTCGAACTCTTTTTAACAATGTCTGGCACCATTCTTTGAAAGAGGTAATATAGAATTTTTTGTTGAAAAGAATTTAAATTTAATACCTGGTTTTTGAAAGGCAGTATTTGTGGGCGTGTGTGTGTGTATGAGCGTGATTCCGTGCGTGCCGGCGCGCCCGCGTAAGCAAGTATCTGAGCTAAATGAAATGCTGGTTTATCTTCGTTTAAATATTGTAGGTAGGGCCTATTGCACAAATCCTACCCTCGGGCACCTGCGCAAGAATTGTCCAAGAATTATTGGAGAGGGGAAAAACCTCACACCCACACACTTGGCATACAATTACGCAAGCATAAAAATTTGTTGGACGGATTGACCTTTCACAATAACCTTCGTTAACACACTCAATAACTTAAAAGACCCAATAAATCCCTTGAGAATCTTTCCAGCTTGAGAGCAAATTGTTCAAAGGACGATTTTCCTTATTTGATCTACTCAACTGTCAAAGTCGTCTGAGGAACGGCTGATCTGACGCTAAATGAGAGGTCCTGGGAGGTTGCATGACCATAACCGCTTTGTCCACAGCTAAATGTTTAGCTACTTTCTCCAGACAGGCCCTGGTTGCAATAGTACGTAAAGGTTGCCCACAGGGGCATTAACCTAGAAGAATGGATCCTCAGCAAGAAATGTGTGGATCCCCGATAGCGGACGAGTGGCGGAGTAGTAGGCCTACGTATCATATATAAGAGATTGGCCTTGACTGTATATGATACGTACCACAGCGCTTCCCGTCTGCTATCGGGGATCCACACAATTCGTTCCCAGGGACCATTCTTCTTGGTTAGTGCGCCTGTGAGATTGCCAAGCAAACGCGTGACAATTCAATTTGATAGAAAAAAAAATCTTTTTGTATTTTTTACTGATTTGATATTTTACCAGACGTTAGAATTTTAGTTACCGAGGAATGACACTTTTTTTTTTCGGAAAGTTATTTCCGTGTACATGTAGATCTACACAGATTTTGGACTTTCTAAGGGATTAGATAGTCCAATCTCAATGTGACTGTAATATGTAAAACTTAATGTTAAAATATTTTATTTAGTAAAGTCAGTTGATTTTAAAAAATGTCCTTTTTTTCACCCGAATCTCCATCCTCACCACTTGATGGGGACAGGAAGGCTTTGGAGTAGACTCCACAGATGATTGCATCTTTACTTGACAGACTATGGGTCCCCAGTGACTGGCAAACTAATACATGAACGGCAAAGTTAATGTAGGTTTATTGTGAAATGTTCTTTGTGGACTGCTGATTTCGTCCTTTCCAGACGATGTGTAGTACCCTCCAGAGTACTCAAGAATAGAAACGGCTTTTGTTTCCGCAACTTCTGGGACGGCCAGAGAAACCCTGTGAGTTATATACTGGGTACTAGGTATTATGGCTGGTGCCTCAGTACAACGTGTGCCTCAGTATGACGTATGCTTCAATATGACGTATGCTACAGTATGACGTTTGATTCAGTATGAAGTATACCCCAGTAGGCCTCAACAGGCTCAATAAGCTGGGCACGTCGGTATCCATGATTGTGACTATGATAACAAGACGAAGTCAGGGCTTGCACGGCATTATGGGGACGTACAGATTGTTTTATTTAATTTTAAATTGAATCTTTCTCACACAGGACATGGCGCTTTTCCATCTCAGCAGCTGCTCAAGGCGCTGGCTGATACAGCCACCCACTAGTCTTGCTGCCTCAGGCGCTTCGTCTGACGGACATGATTGTGGCCAGGTCGGGGACGGGGGAGATTTAAGTGACCTAGTGCATGCTGGGTGTAGGTGTGTAGCGGGCGCTCACCCGTATAGGACTTGACCGTCAGGATCTTTGAAGTCCGTGCCATAGAATGCTTGCGTGCACACACTAGATCTTGGTTTATAGATCTACCCTCCTCCGAAGGAGTATTACAGAATGCGCTGACGGACCACAGTGCAACCAACCAATGCTTGAATGAGGTTCACGCTGAAGGCCACAGGCTTCTGAGGCAAAGCCTGCAAGTGATTGGGAAATCTGTAAGTTCATCACAATGCCCCACCCTCCTTCCCACAAAAACAAATAAACAAAACGAAAAAAAAAACAAAAAAAAATCTTGCAAAATGTTTTATTCACTCTCGAAATGATTACTTGCTTATAATTTATAATCATAAATGATTTCGGGTTTTTTTGGGGGGGGTGTTTTGTTTGTTGGTCTTGTTTTGTTTGTTTTCAGATAAGTCGGGAATTTGGATCTAAAAAACGTCATTGTTAGAGAGTTCTAACATATCGCTAGCTACATTATGGTCAAGGACATCGTTTAGCTCCCTTGCAAACCGCACCACAGTTAGACACGTCCATACTAGTCTAGAAAATTATACCACTGACTGCATACGTTGTAACCCCTTCCGCAGGCTTAGTAGGTCTTCCAACACACCGCTTAATACACTGTAGCTGCCGTCAGTGCGCTTTGGGCGTTTGCTCTGCGATTCTCAGCAAACTTCGGCAACGGCCTAACGGAAGCTGCTATACGCTCTTTTCTATTTCTTTCTTTCTTTTTTTCATTAAAAAATTTCATGATTGGAAAGTTTTTAGACTACCAAACTAAATGAATAAACTCCTCAATGCTGATACTATCAATGAAGTGTGATAGTTTTTTTAAAAAAAAGCGTTTCAGACTCACTTTTAACTAATAGTACACTGACACATTGACACACAGCCAGAAGAGGTCTAGACTGTTGCCGCTTGTAGTAAGCAAATCGAGGGGCTGTGGCAGCTAGGCAGTTCCAGCTTTTAGAGACACCGCAATTTGGGGCCAGCATGCTAAATTGACTGATGGCACGCTACAGCGATCTCCTGATAGCTTCCACACCCAACCCGCAGCCTAAAGAATTCTCCCTTCCACGATTTAGAAAGAGGACCCTTGGGTGTGACCGCTGACACCATTGAGGGTTTGCTTCTTCCAGCCTTGATCCGCTGCTAAGGTTAATCTTCTTCTTAATCCTTCTCATTTTCTTGCTCTTCCTTCTCTGACCTGTCCAGTTTCCTTCCGACGGTTCGATTCCACGCTCTAATGTATTGGGTTTGTGTTGATGGTGACAGTGTCTTTCTTGCAATGTGCTGCTGTACGAATTCTTCATGGGGATAATACAGAATTTTTGACTTGACGTGACTCTTGTTGTTTTTGTTGTTGTTGATGTTGTTGTTGTTTTTGGTGTCGTTATTGTTGTTGTTGTTGTTGTTGTTGTTTTCTTCTTCTTCTTCTTCTTCTTCTTCTTCTTCTTCTTCTTCTTCTTCTTCTTCTTCTTCTTCTCCTCCTCCTCCTCCTTCATTAAAGGTTTGCATCCACAATCCTTCATCCACTGCCCAGTTCCAATTATGTCCTTTTTTTGTCTTCTGCTTATTAATTCTTCTAATTTTCTTTATCTGACTTGTCCAGTTTCTTGTTGGTTTAAACACATTTTTTTATTCAAGGAATAAGCATATAATTACAAACAATGATTTACAGGATAGGCAACAAGCAAGCTTATATAAGCCCACCCTGTATGACAAAATTTGACATAATAATTAAGTGACATGCAACTGATAGTTGCATATAAATAAAGAAGAAAACAACAATTTAAAAAATTATATAATAAATTAATTAAAGATAATAAGGTTTAGTAAATAATTACACGGACATACACGCACACACATATATAAATAAATAAATAACTAAAAGTAACAAATAAAAACGATGAATCAAATAATTAGTTAGAAATTAAATGCGTATATTAATAAGAAATTGACATTTTTTAACCAATATTTGAAAAAGGAGACGTGTGTATGTGTTTGTGTGTGTGTGTGTGTGAGAGAGAGAGAGAGAGAGAGAGAGAGTGTGACGAGAGAGAAGAGAGAGAGAGAGAGAGAGAGAGAGAGAGAGAGAGATGGTTTGAGCTGAACACCGGGACATTTGTGCGGTGAAGCGTAGAATTTCACTTAACGAAAACGCTTTGACTGTTTGATAAACTCTTGAGTGGTACTGAAAAGAAATTGATTGTCAGGTAGAGGAAAGGTTTGGTTTCCGTGCAGTAAGTTATTTAACGTTACTTGTTCTTGCTTAAGGGTAGCGATAGTAGTTATTCTGATGTTAGTATAGAGGTGACAGTGAAAGAGAAAATGTTTTTTGTTGTTGTTCTTGTTCTTGCTCTTGTTGTTGTTTTTGTTGTTCTTGTTGTTGTTGTTGTTCTTCTTCTTCTTCTTCTACGTCGTCGTCGCCATCGTCATAACATCTTAATTCCTATTGTTCTTACTATCCTATCCTAGCCCGTAACTCGAAGGTCATTGGGGCACCACAGATGATCGTTTAACCGGCGTACTCCATCTTTCTCTGTCCTCAGCAACCCTCATGTCTTCGCTCAATGTCACGCCAGTCCATTCTCGAATGTTGTCCTCTCACCTCTTTTTCTGGCTCCCTCTTCTTCTGCCTCCTTGCACCGTGTCTTGCAGGATGGTCTTTGCAAGGTCTGATGCTCTGGTGAGGTGGCCATACCATCGGAGTTTCCGTTTCTTCACCACTGTGAGCATATCATCGTGTTGTCCAATTGCTCGTGTGATGGTCTGTCGGACTTCGTTGTTGGTGATGTGCTGGGTTTAGGAAATGCCCAGAAGTCTTCTGTAGCATCTCATCTCCATGCTTTGTATACTTCATTGTAGATCTGCTGTGAGAGTCCATGTTTCGCAAGCGTATAGGAAGACGGATATGACATCGTCCTATTGTTCTTCTCCTTCTCTAACCACCACAGACTTTTGTCAGTTTTCCTCGTCTTTTGTTACTTCACTTACCAGTAATAGTTTAACCACGATCAAATGTAACATAGACGGGTCTCCGTTCAGTCTGGACGAGGTTCACTTTTCGTTTCATTTCATCATTCGACTTGACGGAAGAATTGATCTTTTGCTCTTTTTGGTCTTCCACTACGTCAGTACAGGGAGACTCGCGGTACACTCCGAGATCTGCACAAGGACGATAAGCTAAGACAATGCTAGACATTTTTCCAATTTTTTACGGGAAAAGCTTTTTTTTTTTTTTCAATCTTCTTCGCTTTCTTTATACTTCTACTAAAAGATTCTACCTTTGCTGAACAAATAAATTCTTATTATGGTATGATTACTATAACTAAAGGATTTAGGACCGTAGCTTGTATTTTCTCATTTTGTCACTGGGACAGCCGTCGATAGAGGACCCTTCCATGCTCTCAGTTCCACTTCCACAACTCAATCAACCAATCATTCAATCAATCATTCTTGAAGCAACAAATCAATTCATCAATCGAACATCATCATCATCATCATCATCATCATCATTATCATCATCATCATCATCATCATCATCATCATCATCATCATCATCATCATTGTCTTCCACTTCTTCTTCAATCCCTTTTCCATACTTAACTTTGTCTGGATACTGTGAAGTCCACAGACTACGTTATGACGAATGCTTGCGCAAATACGTTCTGACAGATGGGAACAGAAGTGAGAGCGGGAGGAGGGGGAGGAATCAAAAGGTTAGGAATCGTGTCAAGCTAGTCATTACCACAATCCCTGTGACACGATTTTTGACCGCGTCGTGCTACAGTAACAGAACTCGATGCCCGGAACCGATACGACAGTTTGTGCCCACTTTCTCAAGGGTATCGCAGCTGCTGCTGAGCCTGCTGAGGCATGTCGGCCAAGTACGGCGTCTTACCTCAAAAGACTCATATACTCAGTCTGCACTTGCAACAGATTCTTTAAATATCGATGCTAGAGTTCAGAAAGGCAAGCGACCAATAGAGAGACGCCATCGCATCCACGAACTAGCGCCTGTAGCTTTGAGCACTGAGTGACTGAATGACTGACTGATGAATTGACTAGTTGGTTGATTAATTATTTGATGGATGAATGGATGGATTGCTTTATTATTTTTATCAAACAGAATCTGATGCCCCGAATCGATATTATTATTATTTTTTTATAAGTCAAGTGTCGATGTTCGCGAATGACCTCGGTAATCCTGTTCCAGCATCGTGCGAATGACAAGGAATTTGGAATCTGGATAATATTTGCCACTGTCGCGGGTGAAGTTCATGGTTGCTTTCTTCAGCAAAAGCACGGCACTTCCAGCATACGACCACCCAAAACAAGGGTGGTGTAGGACACAACAACCCCCATCTAATCCTAACCTACACCTAAAACCAAAAAAAAATGCGTGAAATGGCCTGGCCGCAACAGTAAGATGGCCAGTGTATACATACATCCTCTTTAATGTTTGGGTTCACCAGGTATCAAACCCGCAACCATTGGAAAATAGACACGGCGCTCTGTCAACTGCAGCTATTTGACCCACGATGAAGATTTATATTGCCACGTCCTCCGCGGATCATTCTCATTGTGCCTGAATATTGATTGATTGATTGGCTGATTACCGCATACGACCATCAGTGCTGGTTGATTTTTACTGACTGGTTGATATTGTGGATCTATCGATTGTTTGACTACACAAACCTGGCATGAAAATTCGTGTCAACGAGAGACTATCAGATATAATTGTATCTTCTTCTTCTTCTTTCTGAGCGTAATAAGCATACAGTGTTTAACAAGGACCTGCGCTGTGTACGCAAGACTTCGTCGTCAGAATGGCTAAAAGCACAACCGAAATCACAATCGCAAGAAGAATCTTGTGCATGTCTGCAAGCGCCGAACATTAGCCCTCAACTTCACAAAAACCGGGCAATGGGTAATCAGATCGGCCGCGATGCTAGCGAAGATAATTCAGCCGCTGCACCCCCAGAACATAACCCCAACAACCAATCTTTGTCACGACTGCAGCGATTCACTTCCTCTGCTTCCGGATAATGCTCCCCTTATCTACACAACAATCACCAGCTTGAGTCGCAACGTGACGTGAAAGACGTGTGTTTCATTACTAGGTAAAGTAAAAGGTCGCTGGGGGTACGGTGAGAGGCGTTTTGGGGGACTTCCCTTTTTGTCTGGGCTAGCTTCATGAAGGCGGTGCCCATCTCCTCTCTCCTCCCTCATGGTTTTTACATTCCCCGGCTCTAAAACAGAGCCCACGTAGACTACCCATTCAACAGCTGGGTGGACAAGGAGATAAACATTTTAAGTTGCCGGTTCATACTAACGGTATCCTCGTCCATGTACTAACCGGGCTCGATGTTGCTTAACGGAAAAGTTCTAGTGTGTCGTGTCCCTCGACGTCACTGCGCCATCTTACAATGGCTCCTTCGCAATGGGGAAGAAGCGACGTAACCCCTCGCGCCATTCTCAGCAACGCGGTGTGTGCTTACCTGTCTTCTCTTTCAGCAAAAAAGGAAAGCTCGCCGTGCTTTTCGGGTTATGAGGCGAAAAGGCATATAAGGCAACGCCCGAAAGTTTCAAAAAGAATTCATGAAATATTGAAAATAAACACACACACACACGCGCGCACACACACCCACACACACACACACATTCGTGTATTCATGTTTAAATGGGGTCCTTTGACCTAATTCGCCGCCTAAGAGGCAAATTTCTTCAAAAAAGACACCTTTTTGCCAGAAGTTTGACCTAATTCCTCTCTCCTAAGAGACGAAGTAGGTCAAGTTTGTTCAAAAAAGCACCTTTTTCGCAAAAAGTTTGACCTAATTCCTCGCCTATTAGGGACGAAGTAGGTCAAGTTTGTTCAAAAACACAGCTAGGATAAGGAACTTTCCTCGACGATTAGGGTAAGGCAGTGCCTCGACGATTAGGGTAAGGCAGTGCCTCGACGATTAGGGTAAGGCAGTGCCTCGAAAAGGGTTAGGGTCAGGGCTAGTTGCAGCGCTGCAACTAGCCCTGACCCTAACCCTTTTTCGAGGCACTGCCTTACCCTAATCGTCGAGGCACTGCCTTACCCTAATCGTCGAGGCACTGCCTTACCCTAATCGTCGAGGCACTGCCTTACCCTAATCGTCGAGGAAAGTTCCTTATCCTACCCGTCTGGAAGATGCACTACAACTACACCAGGTCAAGTGTACTTGTAGTGCATGTGCACTACAACTACACTTGACCTGGTGTAGTTGTAGTGCACATGCACTACAACTACACTTGGCCAAGTGTACTTTAAGTGCACATGCACTACAACTGCACTTCGCGAAGTGAACTTTAAGTACACATGCACTACAACTGCACTTCCATGCACTACAACTGCACTTGCATGCACTTAAAGAGCACTTGCGAGCACTTTGAAAAAGTGGGGCCCTGAAAAAAAGTGGGGTCCTAGCAAAAGACCCCATTTATGACTAAATCAACACAGTCGAGTCCCCACTTTGACATAAATACACGTGCACACACACACACACATACATACACACCACATACACATCAGCCATAGAGGACGTAAAGCCGCACTCCTACCTCTAACAATCTATTTAAAGCGGTACTGAAGTCAGAAACAAATCTACTAAACCGCAAAGGACGATAGAATAAACTCAGCAGGGGTCTGAGCCGATGTGCAATGTAGCTAGCGGCTTATGTAGCCAGGAAAGTACAGCACATTCATAATGTTAAAGCGCGCGCGCACGAGTGTGTGTGTGTGTGTGCGTGTGTGTGTGTGTGTGGAGACGTCTCGTGTATGTACGCAAGCATGGGTGGGTGCGTTGGTCGAATTGAATTTTCGAGTGTGGAAAAGCGTTTTATTGTATGTTAAAAAAAAATGCAATAACCGGATTACTTTAAAAAAAAAACACACAAAGAACAACCTGGGTTCAACAACCTTCTGAGCCCAACGTCCTCAATTTCTTCAGCGTGCGTGTGCAAAATTCGATAAGAAAACGACAGAACAGAGAATTTAAAAGGAATGGACTGTCAGAAGGCAATTCGGCGTCCCTCCACACTGCCTACACATTTACCTAATACCACTTCATTCCGTGAAATGGAGTGTCAGATCCGCCTGATTAGAACAGTTTGAGATAACAATATCCGTCACCAATGCTGGCAATATTAGGTTTGCTTTCTTAGCGAAAGCAAAGCAGCCACAGAGCAACGGCACCTATGCCCTGGACGAATATGACGTGTGTTTGCAAGGTGTGCTTTTGTATCTGGCACTCCCCCGTACAGGACATGAGCGTCATGTTCTTTAAAGTCCATGCGATGGATTGTATGCTGCGCTGGACGAGACTAGATCTCGGTTTATACTCGCGTCTGAATGAGTAAAATGGACTGTAAATGTTGTTTTTTTTTTCTCTCTCTCTTTCTTCCTTTCTTTACCCATAGACACACACATCCACACACCCACCCACCCACACACACACAACCACACACACACACACACACACATTGTACATGCAGCAAATGTCAGTTGAAAAGAAGACATACTCAGTAATTCAAAAAATAAATGTACACAACTAGGGATACGTTCCAGACAAGGACGACGACGACTACGTCGACGCCGAAGAAGAAGAAGAAGAAGAAGAAGAAGAAGAAGAAGAAGAAGAAGAACAACAACAACAACAACAACAACAACAACAACAACAACAACAACAACAACAACAATGGAGTCAACATCGAAGAGCTTGGTTGAAAGTGGGAAGGATAGAAACAGTTGTAGACAAAAATTATGGGAAGGAAGAGGAAAAGAAAAAGATCGGAAAAAAAAAGAGGAAGACAAACTGCGAGGATAAAAAAAAGGAGGTGGAGGAGGCAGGAGGCAGGAGGCAGAGGCGTATAAGAATTATGCGACAGAAGGAAGAAGAGACGGAAAGAAAAGAGGTAGACAAAATGGAGTTAATTGAAGGTGACAGAGAGGGTAGGGAAGAAGGGAGACATCTTCCATGACGTCAACGCCTGTAAACGTGTCTGTTTATTTTTATTTAAAAAAAACACACAAAAAAACCACACACACACAAAAACTCACAAAAAATAGTCTAATGAGGTTGGCAACCTTCAGGAGAGAACGGACAGCATACAGGTTACAACCATAATGGGCGTAGCCGCAGAGGAAGTGATACCATGGGGAGACGATTTGAAAGATAATTAGACTACACTGTCTGGTAGATTGGCGAACACCGAAATGTCTTCCACATACAGAGGCATGAAACGCACTTTTTTTATTTTGATGGGAACATATGCTCCGCTGCCAGCAAATAGTACGCTCTATATTCAACCACCTCGATCATCAGTTCCAACAGCGCAAAAATGACCCGACTGCCTTTAACAGCAGTAGTAGAAAAATGGAGTCTAAATGATTGATTGCTGTCCTTCACGGTTCTTCTTTGATAAGTTGCTTCTTACAAAAACCTGGCTGCTGCAGCGTAGGAATCCATTACATGCAAGTCGCATTTAACCTGCATCGAACATTTCAATGACACATTTAATACGTACTTAAAATGGCTGTTCTATGTCTGTTCATAAACGGAGGAAAAGAAGGTCGGAGTCTAGTCTCAGTTGAACATTTTAAAAATGCCACATTGAGGGTTAGCAAGGAACATCGGTGGACTAAGTCCCAACTTGATTCAGTAAAAAGGAAGAAAGTGGGGTAGATGTTTATCGTACGACCACACACCACTGGAGGCGTCAGACCACTGACGTATCGCGAACAGTCAACAAGCACAGTCAAAGGATGAGCAACTTTTGATCACCTACAAGAGGGATCAGAACAAACGCACGGCGAGGTCAGGAGCTTTAACAACCTGACGTTCCCCGTGTGTTAAAATATTTATCATGGGATATAATTGAAAGATCAATTCGATTCAATAATTTATGAAAACGTCTGTTCACATAATTATGTGATTTTAAACCATACAGTCATTCTCACAAACATATAATCAAAATCTAAAGCTGAATTATAATCATAAAAAAGTACATAACATTACTACCAAATCAAAACCAATTGCGAACATATAAAGTTTTAAAAACATTATGTGTTTAGATATTTACAAATATTATATTTAAAACTAGATCTCAACAGACCTACTCAAGCAAAACTGTTTCGAAATTACTACACGGATTTAAATAACATTCGATGTTCTTAACGATTCAAACACACCACAAATCTTGAGGGTAAGTGGCGACGCGCGACCAAATCTTAGGGGTATAAAAAGGTAGTAGACACCGGAGAATAAATTTCCAGAGGAAAGGAAATTGTGTTAAGAAACCCCTTCATCATTAGTGGACAAGATCCAGTCTCCAAGCCCTGCAGGTCCTCAGGAAATAGATATCCCACCCAGTACAGCAAAGACAGACATCTTCATGTCCAAGCATCAGTTTAAATCCAGAACGTATTATACACGTCTGAGTGACAATCTACAGAAGAGCGAGTTTAAAACGCAGACATCTTCGCGTGTGAGCAGTAGCTTAAATCCAGAACTATAAGGCAACGTTTCTGATATGACCATGAGAATTGGGAGGATTTGTTCTTCTCTTTTCTGGGGATATGCTAGAACTGATGGGTCTCCGTTTGGTGTGTGGTTGTAAAGGTCAGGGCCCGTATTCAGAAAGACACGCTTGCAAACCCTTCGATAAGAAAGAAAGAAAGAAAGAAAGAAAGAAAGAAAGAAAGAAAGAAAGAAAGAGATTTCTCTTATATAGCGCACTTACAAGCTCAGAGAGCTTCTCAAGGCGCTGGCCCGTAATAACCAGCAATCATAAAATAGTTTGCTGAAGTCAGGATTTAAACCCACGTCGCCCAAGACGCACTCGCACAGGTCGTGCGCTCTGACCACTGAGCTATCCCTGCCGCGATAGGTTGTTTATCTCAAGGTATAGACTTTGCGGTATTTTTGTCTTACTTTAGGGTTGAAGAAAACTATCGGTAAACTTAGCTCGGTTTTCAAGAAGGCCTACCTGAGGCATGGTCCCTAACTCGAGCTAAATTTGAATCCCCATCTATTACGCATGCGCTCTTCGATAACAACGACACAAACCGCTTCCATAGCAGACGACGGTTCACAGGGGGAAAAAATGCAACTTTTCCCATCGAAATTTTATAGTTTAATTAAAATTGAAAGAAGAAACCAAAAACATGTTACTGTCGTACTTCGACTTCGTCATTAATCTACCATCAAAAAGAAAGTATTTTACGGCAAAGGTACTGTCACTAGCATAGATAGAACTTTAATAAACTTAGTGCTAAACACACAGATGCAATCATTTATGAAGGAAGAAGTGACGATGCCGGTTCACATGCTGCAACTCCTCTCCTACTTCATCCACAACTCGCACGATGTTGATTCTTCCAAATGTGAATTTCCAGTAACGTTCTACAGCAACAAGTATATTTAGATGATTTCTTCTGTCCAGAAAGACGCCTTTCCTTCGTCTCCGATGCAAAATCCTTGCGAAAACAATTGCATTCGCTATTTTTCCCCTGGCAAGGGTACGAGTTACCGGAGGGAGGTAGCGTCGGTAAAATTATCGGCCCTTTTGGCCGAGTGGCATGGCAGTTACAACTTCTCTGAATACCAGACAAATCCAAACCAGCCGAAGGTAAAGATTTTACCCCTCCTTGTCACGTGGGTTTATGGGTTTTAGGGCTCTGCACAATGGAATGATGTAAACCTCACGCTTTATCCGATGGGAACTGCTCACAGGCGGCGGAAGCTGTTCAGGATTGGGGGGGCACACACACATTTTATTCACTGACATCAGGGCCGGACCTGGGAAAAGTCGAGGGGGGGGGGGGGGGGGGGGGTTACAGATTAAGCGAAGGCGCGAAGCGCCGAGCCTTCTAGGGGGGTCCGGGGGCATGCTCCCCCGGAAATTTTTTTTTCAAGGATGCAAAATGGTGCAATCTGGTGCAATCTGAACCTTGAAAAAGCCATCTGTGATGTTTGGGACTTTGAGCTTTTGGAACAATTGAACTGACAAACTCTGGGGTACACAAATTATCCTCTGCCCCTCCCTTATAAAAAAATGAAAACCAAAAAAAAAAAACCACACGCACTCACACAAACATTTATTTATTAGCAGAGATGTTTTGTTTACTATTATTATTCACTACTTTTTGTTGATCGTTAACGGTATAAAGCTTTACCTTGTAGTTTATGAACATCACCGCCCTGCTTTCACTTAATTCAGTCTTGCTGCACTAGGTTCCTCGGCATTAGTACCAATTGTGAATTGTATCTTCTGGCAAAACAGTTAACTGCCTCTTTGAAGTCAATATCAACATCCCTGTGCACTTTCAGTAAAGCAAGTCCATTGAGTCTCTGTTGCCCCATTGTAGAGCGCAGGTAGTTTTTCAGGTTGCGCAACTGACTGTTTGAACGCTCACACTCGGCAGTAGCGACAGGCAGGGTGCAAAGGTTCTTTAGCATGATGAACAGGTTGGGATAAAAATCCCTGTCCCAATGTTTCAGTGCTTCTGATGCCGTGGATGGGATGATAGCTGTCGCATTCTCAGCAGCACTTCGCCATTTGCAAACCCACCGTTGGTATTCTGCATCAAGGGTAGCGTTATCTGGTAGGTCAGACTCCCACAACATTGCCAGTGTCTTCACCCTTCTGGAACCTGCATGAAACCATCCTGGTTGTCTATTAAAGTGCTTGGCACCAGACAGAGACCATCAACTGCTAGGCCAGCATTTTTGAACCTCGAGTCCAATTCGGTTGACAGGTGTTCCAAGAAAGGAATGGCAATGCTAATCTTGAAATATTCTCCCGGGTCCGGCCCTGGACATTTACTCCAAATAATTTGAACTATTTTCATAGACACTATGTGAGAGAGAGAAAAAAAAGATATATCATATATTTCTACAACTGTGCATATAAGAGAGGGGAGGGAGAGGGTAGAGACAGGGAGAGAAACTGACCTGACAATGTTGATCCATCACAGTAAAAAAACAGCAGTCATGTCATTTGCATGGGAAATTACACCGTTAATTTTCCAAAGTATGCCTTACGGCGTTCATTTCTATTGATAAATTCGTAAGCAGTTTGCGCTAGGTCTAGTTGATCTACTTTGTCTTTGAAAACATGCATTATAAGACAATTTATTATTTAGACGCTCCTGCGTCATCGTTGCCCGAAGGTATGTTTTTACCCGCTTTAGGGCTAAAAAAAACTGCGTTCAGCCGTTGCAGTTGTGGTTGGGATGGTTAAATACAGTCTGAGAAGTTTATCCACTTCACTCAGCATCCGTCGAACAGTGTCAGAAGCTTTCAGTTCATCCGGCAGTGCTTGGAAGATGGTGATCCTAGAGTTAGCCGCCTTCCTGGTGTCACCCAGTGCATGTGGGAGGAGTTCTAGCTGAGTTTTGAGTCTTTCCAAGTCGATGTCAGCGGAATATGTATCTTTGATTTCTTGAGGAATTTCTGGCCTCTTCCCTGCTGCTCCATCACTTAGAAGAACTTCAATTTTCCTTGGTAAGTCGAGAGCTATTTGATCAAACCGGCTCTTTAAATGTTCCTTGATGTTGTCAATGGCCTCACAGTATTGCTATCTGTAGTAAGCAGATGGACAAGAGTAGCTGTGACTTTGTGAGCCATCGTCCAGTCTTCGTGAAGGCTGTTTCTGTCTAGGAACGCAGGGCTCATCGCACAAATTTGCAGCTTTCGTTGTCAGCAAAAAATGTCTCATAACAATCTTCATGCCGCATGCCTTCCAGTGTTCTCAGACAAAATGTCAGCAGCGTTTACTGCGTCATCACAAGTCGTTTATTTTCTTTGAAGAACTGCCGCCAGCTCTTCAGTCACAGCAAAGATCTCATCTTTGAATCTTTTTGCAACTCCTGACACATGACCCTGAAAATTACTCGCCCCGTCGTAGGCCTGGCCCCTGCAGTTTTGCACTGGCAAGTCAAGTCTGATCAAGCAGTCCTTCAGTGCTTTGAAAATGGTCTCAGCACAAGTATTGTTAACTTGCATCAGTCCAGAGAAAGGGGGAAAATATTGGTTTGAACCTCCAAATAATGTTTTTTGAGGGGCTGAATATTGGGGGGGCAAATGTATAGGTTTGCCCCCCCAATATTTTTCTTGGGGGGGCCAGTGCCCCCCTTGCCCCCCCGCTTCCGCCGCCTGTGCTGCTAGTTCGTCACCCTGTGGAGTACTATAATAAATTTATTTATTTAGCTCGGTCTGTGTAAAGGCTGGGTTATAGAGATAGATAGAAAAATGGCAAAATATTACTGTCACACTAGCTTTCACACGGCTATGAATAGCAAAAGAATGGAAGGATCAATCGATAGCACAGCTAGGTTCTATGCATTACCAAAATCTCTAAATATAGATACGTGCTACTGCTACCACTATACTATTGGGGATCCACTAATTCTTTGCTATCGAGGGATCCATTCTACGTGGTTAATGCCCTTCGGATCGAATCGGCCATTCCGCGCTCTGTCTTTCTTGAACATCGTCACCTATACTGTGACAGAAATGATCGGCTTCTGTAATGTGCCAAAGGAAGGGAAACACAGTCTACAGCTTCAGTTTCAGACAGTCAATTCGTGTGGGAGGAAAAAAAAGATTCGAACTCCCCTTAATCCAAACGATTGATCTAGAATCCCAGTTCTGTTCCACACATAATTGTCTGTGTGTCTGCTAATGGAGCAACAGCTGTTTTCGCCCTACTTTCCGCTTCCCTGGTATGGGACAGCAACAGGAATGTCTGAGCCTCCGGAGGCATGCGCCGTACATTGACTGAGCAAACTACATACTAACCTAGCCTACCATATAACATCCAGACCTTGATCTTTCCGATCTCGACAGTCGCCGCTGCGGCATCATCGCGCAAATGTAAACACGCTTCTCCTTCTTTTCATTCATTACATCATCATCATCATCATCATCATCGTCGTTGTCGTCGTCGCCATTTACATCATCATCATCATCATCATCATCATCATCATCATCATCATCATCATCATCATCATCATCATCATCTTCTTCTTCTTCTTCTTCTTCTTCTTCTTCTTCTTCTTCTTCTTCTTCTTCTTCTTCTTCGTCTTCTTCTTCTTCTATCTGTAATGCACTTCAGTACCGCAGGCCTAATCATCATCATCATCATCATCATCATCATCATCATCATCATCATCATCATCATCATCATCATCATCTTTTTCTTCTTCTTCTTCTTCCTCCTCTTCTTGTTCTTTTAGCTGTAATGCGCTTCAATACCGCAGGTCTACTGCTATTTATTATTGTATAATGCGTTCTGTAATTGCCAGCACGTGTGTTACTCGATTAAGTTAGTAATTCTAGTTCACATGACAACTGTCAACTGAAAATAAGTCCTTTATTATTGCACCATGGTCACTAACAAAAAGAATGACACAAATAAATGAATTTCGCTCTGCCCACGCTAGCACATCATCGGTGATCTCACTAGCAAACCCATGGCTGTCCAATGCCAATATTTATGGGCAAACAAAGCCCGTACCCATCGCGCAACAACCTGATATATTTAATGTTCTTTTTTCACTGTACTGTGGGGCAATCATTGTATACTTCTGGGACTTCCTGACATCCTGGAAATGCTAAAATTTCATAACTGTGCTCTGTGCAGGGTACCGATGTTGGCTCCCTTTCCCCACCCTCTCTCTCTCTCTCCACTCTCCTGCTCCCACGCTGAACCATCTTTACAAGATTTTTTTTTAATAAGAGGTGTGTATGATAGGTGTGCTGGTAGATACCTCGTGTACAAAAACAAAACTAATGTCACTGTAATAGTATCGCAGTTAGCTGCAATATACATAAACACGTCTACTGTATAGCATGTCTATATATAGTTATTTACATGTATATGGCTAAAAAGTCTATTTTATTCACAACTTGCTTCGTTGCAGCAAGAAACCCTTGAAAATGTAATCAAAAGAACATACTTTGATAAAACACGTGGTATGAGATCAGTTATTTTCGTATTGGAATTCCAGTTATAATCCTATCCTATCCTATCCTATCAAATGTCATACTCAGTAGCCTATTTTATACAATTCCGAATACTAAATTTTCTTTTAAAATGGAGACATTCCGAAAAAAAATGCAAATAACAGCGTCAATGACACTTACGCTCACAATATCACACAGCAACAAGGATTGTTCTATTTAAATAATTTATTAATGTAGCCGAGCGGAGTATTTGACTCCCATCTCTCGACACCATCTTGAGAACACGTCCCAACCCAAGCTGTTTTTTTTTTAAATTTATTTATCCCTCATAAAAGGGACATAAAACTTTTTGCCCTGCAAGGCGGTGAAGTGTGTTCATAATAAATCGGTTTGGCGGCTACTAGTGCCACGACACTCTTTGCAAAATCACTGCCACTGACTATCACAAAATGCCTCCCGACAATTTAGTCCTACTCACCACCAAAAGCAGAAGACGAATGGTCAGCCGAGGAGAACAAATGTCGTGTCGCCTTGTCCTGCATAACCCAATGGCCATCCCAGAGAATTCTGCCCAACAGGAGCCACCCAAGACTAGTCTAACCAACAAATGGAAGGTAGACAACCTCTCTCTCAAGCTTGAACCAGTCGCCTCCCTTTCCGTCACAGATCCCACAGCTCAAATCGAACCATGTCCTCATGGTTTCCCAGTTCGCAACAGGTATGTCTGGAACCGACTCTGAGTACGCCCAGTCAAGTCTCCATTCACTGACTTAACAGTGAAAAGCTGCCTTTAACAGTTACCTCGGTCCAGCATCATCCTGTCCCCGGATGTTGTGCACCACTTGTAGCCCAGCGGAGTATTTCACTCCCGTCTCTCGGTCACGACCTTGAGAACACGTCCCAACCCGAGATATTATTGTTTATTTATCCCTCGTAAGAGAGACATAAAAATTGTTGCCTTGCAAGGCGGGGAAGCGTGTTGATAGTAAACCGGTTTGCCGGCTACTAGTGCCACGACACTCTCTGCAAAGTCACTGCCACTGACTTGCATAAAATGCCTGCCGACAATGTAGTCCTCCTGTTCACCACCAAAAGCAGAAGACGAATGGTCAGCCGGGGAGAACAAATGTCGTGTCGCCTTGTCCTGCATAACCCAATGGCCACTCCAAAGAATTCTGCACAGCAGAAGCCACCCAAGACTAGTCTAACATATGAAAGGTAGACAACCTCTCTCCCAAGCTTGCACCAGTCGCCTCCCTTTCCGCCACATTAACAAACAATTCTTGCTCAGTGTTAGTTCATCTCCTTCCTTACCTCCCCCCCCCCCCTTAGGCTAGTTCATGCTGTCAGCTTGGTGCCAGCCCGAAACAAAACAAACATGTCATCAAAAACAACAATCATTATCCAATCGAAAGAAAAAAAAAAAAAAAAAATTAACATGGCAATTTATTCCTCGTCATTCAAGCTCCCTGCCCCTTTCCCCCTAACCTTTGCCCTCCTCTCCCATCATATCCCACATCCCCCTGTCCTCACCCTTCTCTCTCTCTCTCTCTCTCTCTCTCTGTCTCTCTCTCTCTCTCTCTCTCTCTCTCTCTCTCTCTCTCTCTCTCTCTCTCTCTCTCTCTCTCTCTCCCTCTCTCATCCAACCCGCTTATTGCAGGCGGGCGCTCACAAACCTTAGCCAAACAAGAAGATGGTACTATCACAGTACCTAAATTAGAGTTGGCTTTTGAATAGCCTACAGACCCGACGAGCTGTCTCGTTTTATTTTGTTGGACTTTTTTTGGGTAACACCTGAACAATTTGATCATTTTACTTGAAAGCTCCAGCAGTCGTCCTCCATTTTAACTGATGCATTTCATAACAAAGATTGTGCTGTCATTGTGTCAACATAAAAACATACAAAACTTCCTCTCATTTAATGCAAGTCTCAACAAGGGTTCTCGCTAAAGAGTTTCCTACAGAGAACTGCATAAAGGGGACTTCGCTGGGGTCGACAAGAAAATAATTGGTTAGGAAATTGCAACAAAACAAAAATGGACATCAATGTCCATACCAGTCCTGCTCACAAAGCTGACTCATGGGGGAGTCTGTGCTGCTTGTTCCCTCATTTTTTGCACCATCGACCTACCGGGTTGAGGGACTAGACAAGAAGAATAGTCAGTCTCAAGTTCCCTTCCTCTCTACCGGTGCGGTAAATCAACATAACTGGGAGTCAGAGTGAGTTATCGATTTAATGCGATGTGGTTCCTCGCATTAAAAAACAAACACCCTTTAGTATAAAATGTTCTCGATGTGTCACACTTCAGGACCAAGCGCCTGTTGTTTACCGTTTACTGTGTCGTTGTATTTAATTTAATTTTTAAGTCATTTCATTTGTTTCCAGACGCATATGGAAATGCGTTGAAACAATCCGGAGGAACTTAAAGGTCAGTTGGAAGCCTTATCTCAAGAACCGCTGAACGGATTTTGACCAAATTTCACAGAAATATTACAAAGGTTAGTGACCTGCCTCTACTACTATCATGTTTGCGCTGCCGCAAAAGTCAGGGTCATTGGAGTCATTTTGTCGCGAATTACATTTTGCTCAATGACTCGAAAAACGGGTAAAGCGATTTTGTTGCGTTTTGGCCTATAGGTACTTCAAAGCATGAGCCATCTTTCAGTAAAAGTCATGTTTTCGGACAGTCTGTTGGTCTGTCATTCCAATTTTCACCTATTTTGTGTGTTCAAAACCCAGTTTTTGTCTTATCTCAAGAATAACGAAACAAAATTAATCATTTGTATTTTGTGGATACTATATCTACTTCTAACCATGTAATATTATTAGTATTTGTACTTTATCAAAGGTCAAGGACATTGTGCTTTACCATTTTCTAAACGCTTTTATTTTATTTATTTCTTTCTTTATTTTTTTTTATTTACCTTATTGTCCCTTTTTCATAGGGAAATTCTGGGCCGCCTCCCCTGGGGAAAGTGTGGTCGCAGCCTGTGGCGCGCCCAAACCCAACCTTCCTAACATTAGTTGTGATTTTGAAATTGTGCTGGTGGAGCAAACCGGAGTACCCGGAGAAAAACCCTGAGACGTTGCCCGAGTCGAAAATTAATAATATTCGGAGAAACTTAACGCCCAGATGCTGTATCGAACCCACACAATTGTCAGGCGCCATTGGTTTCTGGCGTGTGGAAAAGGCAAGTTAGTCCCGCCTTAGCCCACTTGGCCACAACGCTCGCTATGGATCTGTATCTAAATATTGGCTGATCAGATTTAGATTTTTGTTTTCTTCTTCCTATCCCTATCCTATCCCGTAACTCAAACGTCGTTGGGGCACCACAGATGATCGTGTAACCAGCGTACTCCATCTTTCTCTGTCCTCAGCAACCCTCATGGCTTCGTTCAGTGTCAAACCAGTCCATTCTCGAATGTTGTCCTCCCACCTCTTTTTCTGTCTCCCTCTTCTTCTGCCTCCTTGCACCGTACCTTGCAGGATGGTTTTTGCAAAGACTGATGCTCTGGTGACGTGGCCATATATTCGGAGTTCTCGTTTCTTCACCACTGTGAGCAATGTCATCATGTTTCTTCTTCCGGATAGTTCAAATAGTGGCATTTTATTGGATGTTTCCTTTAGCATCGTTAGGATAAAGCTGAGTCTCTGCACCGCCAAGAAAACCAACACTTCTGAAAATGTTTATTTTCGGGTCTTGTGGGTGAGTGTTTGCAAATACATTTGAATAGCTTGCCATCTTGTTTGTTAATTAAAACTGACACAACTGATCAATCAGAATTTTATTTTCATTTGATCTATGATACCTAACAAAGCCATAAAAGCCATAGCACCATCAATCACTTATCGCCGCCACTATCACCATCATCATCGCCGTCGTCTTTGCTGTTATCATCAATATTATCATCATCGACAACACAAAATATAACCATCACCATTACCATCATCATCATTATTAAAACCGTCATTATATTATTATTATTATTATTATTATTATTATTATTATTATTATTATTATTATTATTATTATTATTATTATTATTGTTGTTGTTGTTGTTGTTGTTATTTTTATTATTGTTATTATTATTATTATTATTATTATTATTATTATTATTATTATTATTATTATTATTATTATTATTATCAGCAGCAGCAGCTGCTGCACAACCTCCACCACTACCACCATCACCACCATCATCATCGTCATCATGACAGCTTCTGATAACCATGATGACTGGGATGATGCAATGACAATATAGGCCTCACCTTCAGCGCCAGTAATAAGCTGCCGATAGCGACGACTGGAAGAGGCCAGCGGGTGCACCACTAGGTCAATGACCATTGACCATAATAATTTATTGCTACTGTAGTCCCTCCGTTATACAATCCCATGCACACCTCTCACTCACACCTTCACACGATAGCCAAGTGGCAGCGGTCATGCTAACACCAGCGTCTAAACTGTTGCTATGATACTTGGCGTTGTCGCTATCGCTAGTGTGGATGCTGCTGCTGCTGCTGACGTCGTGGCTCGCTCCTCCAAGCACACGACAGCTGAATGCAATGACAATCTGTGCTGTCGCTTTTCCTTCCCTTATCAGGAATCTCCGTTTTCCCACCTCCCTCCCGACCTCTTTCAGCGATTGTCACGTGCAAACAGTTATGAGGAAGATGGAGGTGGGGGAGGGGAGGAGGAAGAGGGGAGGGCGGAGGGGTAAAGTGGAGGGAGGGGGGAGGAAAGGGAGAGAGGGAAAGAAGACAATGAACAGACGCAGAACAGCGGAAAACACAATCTCCACGCACGGTACGGCATGCTTTGTTTGCTGTATACGCATTCATATTCAGCAGGATTTGATGACATTCATTGTCTTGAGCAGTCGTTTCTTTCTCCGACATAATTATAATACGCCTATTTTGTTCCTAAGAGTTTACATCATAATGCGGAATCCTGAACAATTAATGTACAGGTTAACAGGAAAGATGTTTTAAAAAAATATGTAATTTGTTCTTTGCGGTTATAGATTTTGTTGTTGTTGTTGTTGTTGTCGTTCTCGTTGTTGATGCTGCTGTTTACTGACTGCATTCGTCAGACTGGAAGATTAGCTTTCGTTTCTAATGTTAATCCCATGCAGGTTAATAAAAACATCTATGTATAATCCAGAATAAAGTCTCCCTCTCTCTCTCTCTCTCTCTCTCTCTCTCTCTCTCTCTCTCTCTCTCTCTCTCTCTCTCTCTCTCTCTCTCTCTCTCTCTCCTCACGCACACACCACATCTCCCCCTACCTTCTCCCTCCCCCCTCTCTCTCTTTCTCTCTCTCTCTCTCTCTCTCTCTCTCTCTCTCTCTCTCTCTCTCTCTGTCAAGGGGGGCGTGTGCGAATGATATGGGTTTGATCAAATGCTGTGCTTGATAGTGTACTGAAGTCAACATTGCGTAGAGAAGATTTTAATAACCCCTCTCCTTCACGCAACACACAAATAATCACGCACATTGCTGATGGGTGGGGGATGGTGGAACTTGGGGAGAGAGAGAGAGAGAGAGAGAGAGAGAGAGAGAGAGAGAGAGAGAGAGAGAGAGAGAGAGAGAGAGAGAGAGAGAGAGGGGAAGTGGGGACCATGGATTCTTTAGTATATGGATGCACGGCTTTCGGCGAGAAGGCCCGAAGTTCTCTGCTTCCCGTCTTTTTAGGACGTGTGTGTTCCAAACTTCCGGTTGCTGAATGGCGTACATGTTTTGATAGTGATATTTTGACTCTGTTGACATGTCCGCCAAACGTCGCTCTCAGGGCAGTTGCTGCTGTTTCGCCGTAAACTAAAAGAAATAAGTAAAAAACAACGATAGATTAAATATGATATACACTACTAAAGTTACAAATGTATCATGAAAATGTCCATGCTAAGAAATGACTACAATCTATATCTCTCTACCTTGCATCGCAAGTTTTGACCTAGGGAAGCACGGTGGCCTAATGGTAAAGCTTTGGCTTGCTGATCTGTAGGTCCCGGGCTCTAGCCCAGGCCGGGGCATTGTGTTGTGTTCTTGGGAAAGACACTTTAGTCCCATTTCCTACTCCTTCGGATGAGAGTATAAACCGAGGTCTAGTCTGTGTCGCATTCATTCCATCATAACGAACTTTAAAGATCCTGACGCTCATGTCCAAGACGGGTGAGTGCCGGTAACAATAACACACCCAGCATGCACCTTGTGGAATTATTTTCCTCGAATACGTGGTATCCACAGTATTACGAAGAAGAAGAAGAAGAAGAAGAAGAAGTGACAATGAGTGAATGACACGTCAATGGTGGTCTCTCCAATGGCTCGCTATTTGCACAATCGAAAACATCAGGTTTCACATTTCAAAAATCGATGAAGATCTAGTACTTACACTTTCCTTCTTCGTTAGTACATAGAAATTTAGAAAGGAAAAAGTATCTACATGCCTCAACAAGTGGTTCATGGTTTGTACTTCCATGATGCGAACATAAGACTTTCTGCAACCGGAAGTATCGAACACAAGGGCAAAACCACGTGACTTGTCTGCGAACTCCCTTAATCATAGAAAGAAGGAGATGTGTTTCCATAGTTTGTACTTCCATGGTGGGGACGTAGAAGAGTATTCGCATTTAATATAGGATTGGAATCCTGCATTTTAGTGTAGGATTGAAATCCTGCATTTATAGCGTAGGATTGGAATCCTGCATTTTAATGTAGGATTAAAATCCACATGTTTATTTCTTTCTTAATTTCTATCGAAATCAAACCGTGATTCTAATGATAAAGCTGGATGAAGCGCATTTGTCTGATCGTTTTTCTCATTGATTATCAACAGATCGCTCAAGCATTGAGATAGTCTACAAGGGTATTTTTCTGCTTGGGTGCGCTTGAAACAGTCTGTCTGTTGCGTGTCAGATGGCTATTGGTTCTACTTCGCTGCAGTATTGACTGCCTGTCATCCGTGTCCATTGTAAAAGCCACTTCTTGGCCCCTTTTCGTTTGGTTTGTTAATGTCATCCAGATTGATGACCACACGATTTGGCTTGTAGTCGGTATCACAACAACAAGAAACAAAACCAAATCAAATCAAATCAAACAAAACAAAACGCACACTCACACACACACACACATACAAACACACACGCGCGCGCACACAAGTATAATGTATGAGCGACATAATGAGACCCAATAATTATTATTGTCATAGCTGAGATCATACTTGGAACAGGCATGCGTGCGTTCGTACTTTCGGGTGCATGCGTAGTTTACTCTAGGTATACAAGCACCGAAACTTATATGCGTTTTTGATGCGTTACGGATGTGGTAAGTAGGCCTATGTATCATAATAAGTGTTCCTGTAGCGCGTTTTATGACCTAAAGAAATGCTCAAGGTGATGACAGAAACAGGATTCAACTCAAGCCGGCCCAGGCACCAACTTGCTGCCTTAGGCCCGCCGTTTAACGCCCCGGACAACCCAGCTTTATATTGGGCCTATATTTATTTATCTGACACTCACCCGTCCAAGGCATCAAAGTAATCCTATCTTGCATAACAATTTCATTCAGTAACAACAACAAAATTCGCCGACACTCTCCAAGAAGTAATTAGTACATAATTATAAATAAATAAATACATGAAAACATATGGACAGTACTTATAGTCATAAAAATGTGTTATTACAATTTAGCGCATGCTGCTTTAAAACAAATTCTCCTGCAGTTTTACAAACTTCATTTGATAACATAATTATTTGCACATAATAAAAACTCACAACGACGGTTCGCCTACTCACACAAGAATTCATTACTAAGACAAACGCGAAGGCTATGTGCACGAAGGCGGGATATTTGCGAAGTTGGTCTGACGCGCGGCAGTTTCAAAGACGGGGATGTATCGATCTGCAAGTGGTTTGATTGCTTTGTACCGGAAGTCCGTGGGAAATTCCCAGTTCGTGGATAATTTAAAACAATGATTGCCACGCGCGATGTCGTTTTGCTCGCTACCTACTCGTATGTTATTACAGTTGCACAAGTAAATCAAATGCTAAAGTTGGCTGCAACATTAATTCCCAAATTGAGTGAAGAGAAGAGAAGAGAAGAGAAGGGAAGATACAACAATCCCTATTGTGAGGGAAGAGAACAGAACAGAAGAGAAGAAAAGAGGAGAGAGAGAGAGAGAGAGAGAGAGAGAGAGAGAGAGAGAGAGAGAGAGAGAGAGAGAGAGAGAGAGAGAGAGAGAGAGAGATCTAGTATAAAAATGACCTCAGATTCACTTCATTGTGTTAACGCTGATGTGAGGGCATTATAACTATAAGTTAGTTTAGAACTTTATGAATGAACTTTTAATTGAAGACGTTCTCTGTAAAGGTAAAGGTAAAAAGGTAAAGGTAGTCCCATAGCCTTGTAACCGTAGGGGAGCGTGATGTTGGAAATCACACTTATCTTGGGCCAGCATAATGAGGGTGATGCCCATCTCTCTCCCTCGCTGCTTTACCTTCACCACCCTTAAAAGAGTAGGTACTCAGTCACAGTTGAGTCAACTGGGGGCGTTGTTATTTGTCGCTTCACTTTTTGCGGTCACCCATCCAAGTGCTAACAGCACTGGACGGTGCTTAACTTGCGACACAGTAGCGAGTGCTCCAACCACTGCGCTATCCGACACGTCCTCTGTAGGCACAATTATTTTACTTCACACTGATTTCCAGGTCATTGAAGAAAGAAAAAAAATGGATAAAACTAATAATCGCTAATCGACTTGCGTACATGCTCGTCAACAGAAAGGAAAACCTCTTTTCATAACGTATAATCTTTTGATGTGCGAGCGATCATTGAAACGCAGTAATGTGCATTACAAAATCAAAGGGTTGATTTAATACTTCTCGTGTAACATATAGGAAGCCGTCAATCTCCGACCAAGATCAAAGCAAGCCGGAGAAGCAAATTTTAATGACACGTTCTAAGGATACATGCATTCATGTTGTTGTTATTCAGTTAGTTGTCGTTTCTATCTTCTCAACATGTTTACAAGAAACCAGAAACAAGAAATTTACCAGAAAAATTACATAATACAAGAAATTTTGGAGAAAAATACATCCAAGATTGCTGCTGAAAGTATGAATCGTAATCCACTATAAATTGGGGTAAAAGGGCGGCTCAGAGATTGGACCGCTTGCATTGTAAACCATTACCATTCTGCAGAAAGTAACAAACCATCTCTTTACCCAAAGAACTGAAAAGACGAAAACAGTTTTTTTTTAAATCAAAAATTAAAATAACAAATTATACAGAAAATAAGCAAGTGCCACATTGCAGAGAGTAACAACCCAGTTTCTGACCTAAGGACTGGAAAAACGAACACAGTAAAAATAACAAATAAAAAATAATAAAAACAATTATGCAGGAAGTAAACAAATGTCACTCTGCAGAGCGTAACAACCCAGTTTTTAACCCAAGGACTGCAAATGCGAAAATATTAAGCAAGTACCATTTCGCAGAAAGCAACAATCCAGTTTTTTTTTAACTCGTGTCTGACGGGAAAAAGATTGTATTTTTGTGGGCACGAGGTCACATGGGAATACGAGGGAACACGATAGCAGATCAGGCAGCAAAAGAAGCATTAGATCATGATATACCATCTCAAATTTTTCAGTTTGTTCCTTATTCTGACCTTCACAGCTTGACTAGATTTTACTGTCGAAAAACCTGGCAAGAACGATGGTCCGGCGAAACTAACAACAAACCTTTTCAAATTTTACCAGATCTCTCTGATCCGTTGCCAAACTCCGCTCCCACGCGGAAAGACGAAACTGTGCTGACCCGACTGCACATTGGACAGGCACACTTATGTGACCCACGGTTTTCTTCTCAGAGGGGAGGAACCACCTTAGTGTCATGGCTGTGATCAGATATTTTCAGTTCGACATTTTTTAACTCAGTGCTTCGATTTGATTGAAGAAAGAGAACATATTTTTAATACATCAGATTTAAAGAAGATTTTTTAGAGAGGTTGCCTGTGAAAGTTTGTTTGAATATTTAAGAGTGACAGGCTTGTTTTTTAAGATTTGAACCATTTTATAATATTTTAAGATAACGTTTCCATGGTCTTGATTTGGCTCGAAAGAGTCCGCTGAACCTAAAGCAATAGTAATGTAATGTAATGTAATGTAATGTAATGTAATCAAAGGATATAAAAGCCGAAAACTGTAAATACATGAAATTTCTTAGACAGTAACAAACCAGTTTTTCCACTTAAGGAT
Organism: Oncomelania hupensis; assembly: GCA_036898135.1. Lineage (NCBI taxonomy): Eukaryota > Metazoa > Mollusca > Gastropoda > Littorinimorpha > Pomatiopsidae > Oncomelania > Oncomelania hupensis. Next base: position 25,553,905 of record CM072516.1, read on the forward strand.
TAGAAATATGTAAACAGCAAACAACTGATATTCTGCAGAGAGAAACAAACCAGATTTTCACCCAAGGCCTTGACAGACGAAAACAGTCAAGAAACGCCCATGCTGCATGCAGAAGGTAAGCAAATACCATTCACCAATAAACAAACGCCATTATGCAGAATGTAAACAAATGTCACTTTGCAGAATTAAAAGTATTTTACCTAGAGACGTTTTTTTGCAGTAAACAAAAATACAATTTTTCACAAAGTAAACACTTGCCGTTTGCACGATGACATGCTCACAGTGGTGAAGAAACGAAAACTCCGATGGTATGGCCACGTCACCAGAGCATTAGGCCTTGCAAAGATTATCCTGCAAGGCACGTTGCAAGGAGGCAGAAGAAGAGGGAGATAGAAAAAAGAGGCGGGAGGACAACATTCGAGAATGGACTGGCTTGACACTGAGCGAAGCCATGAGGGTTGCTGAGGACAGATAAATATGGAGTACGCTAGTTAAACGATGATCTGTGACGTCCCAACGACTTTCGAGGTACGGGGTAGGATAGGATAGGATAGGATAGGATAGGCCAACCTGCAGTAAACAAATACCACTCTGTAAAAGTTAACACCCGTAGGCTATTTCACCTCAGGACTTGAAAGAGGAAAGCAGTTAATAAAATTAATTGATGCTAAATGCGCTTGTGCATGGTATAATTCATCAAATTCCAGTTTAAACCTGACCCAAGAATCATATATATCAGCTTTTTTGCTACAAAACTGCGCAATGTTGTCACGCATTGTACCACTTCTGCGTGACGAAAACCACGGCGATACGAAGCGATCAACGTCAACATCATTAACATCAACGTCATTTAAAAAAAAACCAAAAACTTAATGTTAATCGTTCTTATACAGTGCATAAACAACAACGTCAGCATTAACTCCCACTCTGCAACAGAAAGTAGTTAACAAGCATTAATCAGTAGTTAGAGTAATCTCCCAAATCTTTAGAGCCTCTCGTTCCACTATGACTATACTATTACTATGATCATGTTTACGTATCAGCAAAATTATCAATATTTACGAACAGCTGGTCCCCTTGTCTTTTTCCGGGCTGTCCCTGCTAAAAATGTTCCGTTCCATGAACTTTCACATAATCCATCTTCATTTACAGTAGGGTTGTATCACCTCTCTCTCTCTCTCTCTCTCTCTCTCTCTCTCTCTCTCTCTCTCTCTCTCTCTCTCTCCTCTCTCTCTCTCTCTCTCTCTCTCTCTCTCTCTCTCTCTCTCTCTCTCTCATAATCCATCTTCATTTACAGTAGGGTTGTATCACCCCTCTCTCTCTCTCTCTCTCTCTCTCTCTCTCTCTCTCTCTCTCTCTCTCTCTCTCTCTCTCCTGTTCCGTTCCATCTCTCTCACTCTCTCTCTCTCTCTCTCTCTCTCTCTCTCTCTCTCTCTCTCTCTCTCTCTTGTTCCGTTCCATGAACTTTCACTTTACATTACATTACATGATTATTGCTTTAGGTCCAGCGGACTCTTCCGAGCGAAATCAGGACCGGACAACCCCTGATCCGCATAAAAGATCTGCTGAAACAACCTTAGTGGTAAAACTGAAAGCTCTCCACCAGCCAGTCACTTTACAATAAAGACATCCCACGCAGGGGACGCTGAGGCTGTACTCTAATTTATCGAACCCCCGTTTACAAAAACAAAATAGAATACAAACATCATTATAAATTATCAACAAAACACATAAATATAAAATGCCTACATTGCTAAATAATAACATCATAGGAAGCCCTAGTGACCACCTGGCAGAAAGCGTCCAATATTCCCAAGCTGATCCAACAGACCTCATACA
>CM072516.1:25560743-25680743 GCA_036898135.1 Oncomelania hupensis
GATGGATAATGTGTTGATGATTTCATGTATTCATTTGCAGCATTGTTCATTTCATGTATTCATAATGTCATTTAGTTTTGAATTATGTATTTGATTACAAGTGACAATAATAGTAGTCAAGTGAAGTGGACAGCAGTGGCGTTTCCTCAAGGTACCGGAATTAGTTAGTTAGTAGGGGGGGAGAGTGTGAGGAGGGAGGGGGACAGAATCGGGTGGACTTGACATTAACAATACGGCAAGCATGTTGCAGGCTCGAAAGTCTTTGCTCGTCGCTCGAAAGTTCGTCGAATCCTTCAGCGCGACGACGACGACAACATCCGGTCGTTGGACCCACATCATCATCACCACCCATTCGTCTACGTCCACGTCCACGTTTGTGACATCTTCATTGTTCCACAACCCCATCTTTCCCGCGTGATCGTGACGTCTGTTGCGGGACCTAGCCTCGACGTTACCAGGTAGCCGACAGGAGGAGTCAGGCTGAGAGACGTCGACGGCGGCAGGCTGCCGCAACTACAGCGTCATCATCATCATCATCGTCAGCGGCGGAAGGGAGTGGCGACACCACTACGCTTGGATTAACAGCGACAGTCCGGTGACAGTCACGAGGAGGGCAGCTACTATCTGGAGACATCAACGGGGACACCCTGCTATCAGGTTGGATTGTTCTTTATTGTCCCCCTCTTGATGCTTGACCCCCCTCTGTGCTCGGACGTTGGCATGCACAGTCGTTAGTTAGGCGTGGTTGACCAGCAACCCTCGTTCATCTGACATTCCATTTCATTGTTCATCGACCCATTGATTGTTCCATCACCATTTTCTCGTTTCATGTGTAAATGTTGTATGTGTATGAGTGTGTGGTATGAATGAATAAATAGCTTGAAAGTTGTATATATAATTGTTGTGTTATCATCGCTTCACGTCTGCGGGAAACTGTCATTCTGTCTGGGTTGTCTGCGTGTGTAAGGTGTTTGTTTGTGGTGTCTACCCAGGGGGAGTCGTGGCGGTGACAATTTCTAAAAAGTCGTTTTAGGGGGATTAGGGCAGTATCAAGGTGAAGGTGCTGGAAGAGGCTTGCGGCCAGAACAAGAAAATATGGCTGCATTTACTACTTTAGGCTTAGGGGTTGGGTTACTTGGTAGTTTCAACGGGAAAACGCTTTGGAGGTTTCAACGGATCCCTTGAAATGGATTTCCGTTGAATTGTCTATATATAACTCTTTGTACCTTGGACCAAAAGTGACTAAAAACTGCAATGTTTTACAAACAATTGTTAAAAAATTAAAACTCTTTGCATTAAAAAAAAATCATAATTATAGACCTACAACATCAGTAACTGACACTCAGTCTGACTGAGACAAACGATGTGACATTATTTTATTTTATGACTTGAGCGAGTGAAGGGTGGGATAGCATTGAATTGCACAGTAAATCGAAACGCATGCACGCACACACACATACTTTTTTGTCCGTCTCAATCTCTCCTCTCTCTTATTCCCTGCATCTTCTTAAATTTATATTCTTGCTTTTTACCCTAGAATGTAGGGTTTGAAAAATTGTCAATTAGACTCATTAGAATGTTCCTCTCCACGGAAATCTTTAGTAAAAGGCGAAAGATTTTCACGTTTGTTGAAGAGAAACCAGAGTAACGTAAAAGGGACACAATCGGAGACTCCACTAAACTCCATAGTTAACAATCCAATGCTAGGCCTTATGTATATTAAAGAACAAAACAATAATACTCTTCAAATAACGCATATCTTAATATTGTTTTGTTAAAATTAAACGAAGTTGGTTAAATTCTGTTTTGTTATGAAATTGTTTCAAAGTATTTTGATTAAATCGTGAAGTCATTGACATGAAACAGTGATAAAAATATTTGAACAGCTAACGCATTTCGCGCATGCGCGTCATACGAGCGAGGGTGTACTTATCTCCCTTGTTCAATGCTGGGACTTTCCCGTTGTACATTGTTGTCCCGTCTAATATCACAGGCGGCGGAAGCAGGGAGGGCAGGGGGGCTATGCCCTCCCCCTCCCCCCCTAGAAAAATGTTGGAGGGGGCAGCCTTATTCAATTCAATTCAATTCAATTCAACAAATCTTTATTACCTCTTACAAGGAATTATGACAGGCACTTGATCACTAAAATAAAACAAATACAAAGAAAAATACAAATTAAAAATTAAACATAGTATAAAGTAATCATCCCTCCCCCCTTCCGCTTCATCAAACCACACATGCACAACCACACGCACACTTACACACTGTAGAGCCGATTACAACAAGCAAGAGGAAGAGGAAGGAGCCTCAAGCAGAGCCATCAGCGCGTCAGGTTTGAGTTGATCAAGGCCACAGCAGAGGGGAGAAAACTGGATCGGTAACGTACAGTGCGGGTCTTAAGGCTCATGAGGCGTTTCCCAGAAGGTAGAATTTTAAACCAAGAAGAGAGAGGGTGGGTGGAATCATCCTTGATGCTGATGGCTTTGCCTAGGGCCCTTCTCTGAAACAATTCACACATATCTGCTTTTCACCAATGATTTTGCTGCAGGTATTGGTAATACTGTTCAAGGAATTCCTACTTTTGACACTGAGAGATTGAAACCAGCAAATGAATGAAAACGTAAGAACTGATTCCACGTAGGCACGATAACAATTTTTAAGTATGCTCTGCGAAACCAGAAGAGATCGGAGTTGGTACAACATGTACATACGCTGCCTGCATTTCTTAAATATCATTTCGGCATTAGCTGTGAAAGAAAGCTTGTGGTCAATTATGGTCCCAAGGTATTTATATTGTTCCACTCTCTCTACAGTTTGATTTCTGAGGTGAAGTGCAGCCACATCTGTCCGATTCTTTCTGAAATCCACCAACATCTCTTTCGTTTTGCCGACATTGAGCTCCAGATGGTTACCTTCGCACCAGGTGACGAAGTCAACCACACTCCTCTCAAAGCTTATGGCCGAGTCGGAAGTGTCCACTACTGCGGCATCGTCTGAAAACTTGATGATCTGCGAATCATCTCTGGAGCTCCTACAATCATTGGTATAAAGAGTAAAAATAAAAGGTGAGATAACTGTCCCCTGGGGTGTTCCGGTGTTGATAAACTTGGTTGATGAGAAACAGACAGAAGAAGAAGAAGAGTAGGACCTTACACAAACAACTTGCGTACGGTTGCTAAGAAAGTCAAAGATCCAGAGGGTCAGGTACGGATTGATATTCATATTTTGGAGTTTGCTTACAAGGAGATGGGTATTGCCCCCTCCAATAAAGATAAGTGTTTTTTTTTTTTTTTTTTTTTTTTTTTTTTTTTTTTTGCCAGGGCATCAAAGGATTTTGTTTCTTCAAATGGAATCAAGCAATACAAGTGTTTATCATCATAATCATCATCATCACCCTCTGATCGGTGAGAGAAGTTCGTCCCTTCGTCATCATTTCCTGTCGACGCGTCATAATCGTTAGCCTTAGCGTAGATCAAAGTGACCGACAGTTTTCGACATCGTGCACGTCACAGTCGCGTTTTGAAAACTTTAATTTGCTGTCAGTTTTTACAGTCTACCGTTTTCAATATCAGCAATTTTCTCGACTACAAGTGAAGAAGTCAGCAAAATGGCAAATGCTTTGACAACTGGTGTTATTGTTCCTCGTCAAGCATCCCGACAGACTCTCCGTGACAACCAACCTGCGGCCACTCCAGAAGAATATTTCAAGATTAGCATTGCCATTCCTTTCTTGGAACACCTGTCAACCGAATTGGACTCGAGGTTCAAAAATGCTGGTCTATCAGTTGATGGTCTATGTCTGGTGCCAAGCACTTTAATAGACAACCAGGATGGTTTCATGCAGGTTCCAGAAGGGGTGATGCTGGCAATGTTGTGGGAGTCTGACCTACCAGACAACGCTACCCTTGATGCAGAATACCAACGGTGGGTTTGCAAATGGCGAAGTGCTGCTGAGAATGCGACAGCTATCATCCCATCCACGGCATCAGAAGCACTGAAACATTGTGACAGGGATTTTTTATCCCAACCTGTTCATCATGCTTTAGAACCTTTGCACCCTACCTGTCACTACTGCAGAGTGTGAGCGTTCAGTCAGTTGCGCAACCTGAAAATCTACCTGCGCTCTACAATGGGGCAACAGAGACTAAATGGACTTGCTTTACTGAAAGTGCACAGGGATGTTGATATTGACTTCAAATAGGCAGTGAACTGTTTTGCCAGAAGATACAATTCACAAATGGTGCTAATGCCGAGGAACCTAGTGCAGCAAGACTGAATTAAGTGAAAGCAGGGCGGTGATGTTCATAAACTACAAGGTAAAGCTTTATACCGTTAACGATCAACAAAAAGTATTGAATAACAATAGTATACAAAACATCTCTGCTGATAAATAAATGTGTGTGTGTGTTTTTTTTTAAGGGAGGGGCAGAGGATAATTTTTGTACCCCAGAGTTTGTCAGTTCAATTGTTCAAAAAGCTCAAAGTGCAAGACCATCACAGATCGCTTTTTCAAGGTTCAGATTGCACCAGATTGCATCATTTTGCATCCTGAAAAAAAAAATCCGGGGGAGCATGCCCCCGGACCACCCTAGAAGGCTCGGCGCTTCGCGCCTTCGCTGAATCTGTAACCCCCACCCCCACCCTCGACTTTTCCCAGGTCTGGCCCTGATGTCAGTGAATATAATGTGTGTGTGCCCCCCCCCCCCCCCCTCCCCAATCCTGAGCAGCTTCCGCCGCCTGTGTTATATGACCTTTGTGCAGACATTAATCCTAAAACATTGAAGCTGAAATCAACACACACACACACACACACACACACACACACACACACACACACCCACACCCACACACCCACCCACACACACACACACACCCGGCATTGATATTTTGTAATAACGTGAAACTGTTGACCTTTTAAAATGGCACGCACTGCAAACATACTACTTAACAGTCGCAGTTCTTTCTCTTTCCCTGTCTTTCTGTCTGTGTCTGTCTGTCTGTCTGTCTGTCTGTCTGTCTGTCTCTCTCTCTCTCTCTCTCTCTCTCTCTCCCCCTCTCTCTCTCTCTCATATCCCGTTCCGTTTCTCTTCTCTTGAATTCTCCACTCCACGTGTCGCAATCTAATAAATAAAAGTGATCTTTGCGTTATAATTACGAACACATTACGAATATATATCAAAATCTCTCTCTCTCTCTCTCTCTCTCTCTCTCTCTCTCTCTCTCTCTCTCTCTCTCTCTCTCTCTCTCTCTCTCTCTCTCTCTCTCTCTCTCTCTCTCTCTCTCTCTCTCTCTCTCTCTCTCTGTTCCACTTTCCCTTCCGGTCTTCTCTCTCACCTTCTCTACCTCCATCCCCTTCCTCCATTTCAAACTTCTGTCTGAACTTCAAACGCCCCAGCCATTGGAAGAAGTTTGAAGACATGCGTAGGATGCATTTTGATCGTAGACGGTGTTTTGTATGACGGCCTACTAGCGCCAAAACCTGATAATTACAAATATCATGACATAATTACTAATATGATGGGATAATTACAATTGTCAAGGGATAATTACAATTGTCAAGGGATAATTAAAATTATAATTGCAAAATTACAAATATTTTCGCGTGATCATTTTTAATTTTCAGTTTTGGCTCCAGCAATCCGCCTGAAAATGGGCCCAAACCGAAAATTGTAATGATCACATAATTATAAATTTCACTTGATAATTACAATTTTTACTTGATTATGCTTAATTCTCGCTAAGGCGGCTTACTAGCGCCAAAACTCGCATTTACAGGTATCAGTGATAATGGTAATTAGCACGTGTTCTGCGTAATTCATATAATTATATATGACGTCCTACTAGCGCCAAAACCTGATAATTGCAAATATCATGGGATAATTACAAATGTCAACGACATATTTACAATTAGCACGTACAAATTGCAATTATCAAGTGAAAATTACAATTTTCGGTTTTAGTGCGTTTCCTGGCGGATTGCTAGAGCCAAAACTTAAAATTAAACATGATCTCGCGAAGATATTTGTAATGTTTCAATGATAATTGTAATTATCTTTTGATTTTTATAATTATCTTTTGATATTTGTAATTATCTTACGATAGTTGAAATTACCAGGTTTTAGCGCTAGGAAGACGTGCCAAATGCTGGTAATTATTAATTGACACTGTGGATTACTGTTATCTCTGTAAATTACACAGAACACGTGTTAATTTCAATTATCTCGTGATACTGGTACTGTAACTGTCGGTTTTGGTCACAGGCTCTTTAACCAAGAAGAATAGACTCTAGGCAAGAATTGTGTGGATTACCGATAGCGGACGGGTAGCGCATACATGATACGTACTACTGCGCTACCCGTCCGCTATTGGGGTACCACTAAATTATTCCCTGGGGCCCATTCTTCTTAGGTGTTTGCGCCTGTGGTTTTGGCGCTAGTAGGCCGTCATAGTTTTGCCCCCAGATGGAATGACGTCAACAGCAGCAGGCGACCTCGCACGCAATCATTTTCTTCTATCGGGGAGGGAAAAAAGTAATATAGAAATAAAGAACACCAAAATAACGGCGAATCTTGCGTAAGACGGCAGCAAACAAGAGGCATCATCATAACCGTTTGACATTTTCTAATCCATTTCATTTGGGCCGTTCGTTTTGCTTTCCCTGAGGTAAAGGGTTAAACCAAAATGTGCTATTTTAATTATTTTAAAACAATAACAGCATCATCAACAATGACAACAACAACAACGAATATCCTATCCCATCCTATCCCGCGACTCGAAAGTCGTTGGGGCACCACAGATGCTCGTTTAACCAGCGTACTCCATTTTTCTCTGTCCTCAGCAACCCTCATGGCTTCACACTCAGTTTCAAGCCAATCCATTCTCGAATGTTGTCCTCCCACCTCTTTTTCTGTATCCCTATTCTTCTGCCTCCTTGCACCGTGCCTGGCAGAATGGTATTTGCAAGACCTGATGCTCTGGTGAAATGGCCATATCATCGAAGTTTCCGTTTCTTCACCACTGGTTTGGTATAGGAAATGCCCAGAAGTCTTCTGTAGCACCTCATCTCCATGCTTTGTATTCTTCATTGTAAGCCTGCTGTGAGTGTCCATGTTTCGCAAACGTATAGGAAGATGGAGATGACAAGGGAGCGAGCGCATCAGCCTTAACTTGGAATGTAGACCGATGGTCCTTTCTTTCCAAATGGGCACAATAACGACAATATAATAATTATCAGAAAAAAGTAGCTTTAACAATGCCTGATTAAAGATTGTTGTTGTTATTGTTGTTGTTGTTATTGTCTTCTTCTTCTTTTTCTTCTTCTTCTTCTTCTTCTTCTTCTTCTTCGTCGTCGTCGTCGTCGTTGTCGTTATTCTTCTTTTCCTCATTCTGCTTCATCTCCACCACTACCACCACCACCACTACCACCATCATCATCATCATTATCATCATCATCATCATAGTCGTCGTCGTCGTCGCCGCCCTTCTCCTCCTCTTCTACTTATTTTTCCTCCTGCTTCTTCTTCTTCTTCTTCTTCTTTGTTGTATTTTTAGTAAATCTTTTTCCCCCGTGGGGGTGCCGGGGGTTTCAGTATAAATAGTATCCTCACTTTCTGAAAATTTAGTGCTTTAAATTCCTACTGTCGCTGTCTTTCTCCTTTGTTTTTTCTCATTCCTACTCTGTTCTATCAATCTACTATACTATCTTCTTCTTCGCTTGACCAGTCACCTACCTTTTTTCTTGAAAACTCTTCCGGGACAAAACTCCTCATTTGTGTGTGAGGTCTGTTGGATCAGCTTGGAAATGTTGGACGCTTTCTGCCAGGTGGTCACTAGGGCTTCCTATGATGTTATTATTTGGCAATGTAAGCATTTTATATGTATGTGTTTTGTTGATATTTTATAATGATGTTTATATTCTATTTTGTTTTTGTAAACGGGGGTTCGATAAATTAGAGTATAGCATCAGCGTCCTCTGCGTGGGATGTCTTTATTGTAAAGTGACCGGCTGGTAGATTGCCTTCAGTGTTACCACTAGGGTTGCTTCGGCAGATCTTTTATGCGGATCAGGGGTGAGTCCTCTTTCACTTCTCTGGTCCTGATTTGGCTCAGAAGAGTCCGCTGGACCTAAAAGCAATAACCATGTAAAGTAAAGAGAATCTTTACAAATAAATAAACAATGCTTTGTACAGTACTAAATAAGGGACATTACATTACATGGTGATAATAAGGGACATACGAAATGACATTTACAAAAATACATAATCACACGGAATCACGCCATCGAAGTTTTATTTGCCCTGCGAGTGAACTCCGATGAGCGGTGGTGTGGGTAGAGGGGAAGAGGATGGGAGGAAATGAAGAGAGGGAAAGAGAGAGAAAGAGACATAGAGAGAGAGGGAGGGAGGGAGAGAGGGGGGGCGGTAATATTTTTAATAAAAAGAAAGATGGGTGGGAAAAAATAAACCAAGAAAGTGGGGCTTTAAATTCCAAAGTCGGAGACAAACAGACTTACAAACAGAAAACAGGCATGCAGGAAAAGAAATACATAAATACACGTACAAAACAGACATATACATGGAGACAGAGGGAGGCAAAAGAAACGAAACACATAACCTATACTGCCCAGACATCCATGCATGTGCTGTAGTGTACTGTGAAGCAATTAAACTTGAAAGTGAAAATGAGCCATCTAGGATCCATTTATTCTTAAAATGTAAGCTGTTGTTTTATAAGTTAAACAATTTGTCTTTTAAATACAAACAAAGCAAAGAACCCGTAAATTCACAAAAGAACTGTTGTAAACCTCCATTTTTTAAGTGCAAACAGAGCAAACATACATGGAGTTCGGAATTAAGTTATGACGGCCTACTAGCGCCAAAACTTGATAATTACAAACATCATGATAATTACAAATATCATAAGATAATTACAATTATTAAGGGATAATTACAATTATCAAGGGATAATTACAATTATCAAGGGATAATTACAATTATCTTTGAAAAATTATAAATATCTTCGCGTTATCATGTTTAATTTTAGGTTTTGGCTCTACCAATCCGACTGGAAATGCGCCAAAACCAAAAATTGTAATTATCACATAATAATTACAATTTTCACTTCATAATTTCAATTTTTACGTGATCATGCTTAATTCTGACTAAGGCGGTTTACTAGCGCCAAAACGTGCATTTACAAGTATCAGTGATAATAGTAATTAACACGTGTTTTATGTAATTCACATTATGACGCCCTACTAGCGCCAAAACCTGATAATTACAAATATCATGTGATAATTACAAATATCAACTACATATTTACAATTAGCCCGTAAAAATGGTAATTATCAAGTGAAAATTTTTTATTTTTTATTTTGGCTTATTTCCTGAGGGATTGCTAGAGCCAAAACTGAAAATAAAACATGATCACGCGAAGATATTTGTAATTTTCAATGATAATTGTCATTATCCCTTGATAATTGTAATGTACCTATGATATTTGTAATTATCTCATGATATTTGTAATTATCAGGTTTTGGCGCTAGGAAGGCGTGGCAAATACTGATAATTATTAATTAACACTGTGCGCGTGGATTGCCGGTATCTCTGTAAATTACAACAAAACACGTGTTAATTTCAATTATCTCGTGATAATGGTAACTCTCGGTTTTGGCGCTAGTAGGCCCTCATTTTAAGTAGCTTACCAAGTTCTCAAATGAATACGAATGAAAAAGTGTGGCTCGTGTTCTACTTTCTGCTCTGCAAAATTATTACACAGACTTTCAAAAAACAACAACATTACTAGCACGTACTTTATTGATGGAATAAAATGAAAAAAAATACCTTAAGGATGATTAGGTCTACATATCGACCGTGGTTTTTCCTGTGTCCTTGATTCTGGCACAACTATTTTACCAATTTTTGTTTGTTTTGCTTTAAAAAGTACGGTTTAAACATCATTTTCTTTTCCCTTCCTCTGAACTCTGTTGTTTTGTTCAGTCTGTCACACTGTGTCATAATTATGTTTATTGTAGTCGCCACAATTTCTAGTCGTGTTGGTTAATGTGGAATCATTTGTTATGTCATCCCGTCTGTCTGTTTGTTTGTGCCCCTGTTTGTTTACATCTGTTTGTCTGTCACTGCCCCTCTCTTATTCTATGTTTGTTCATGGTCTATCTGGGTCTCTCTAACCCCCACCCACCTCTCCCTCTCTCCCCCTCTGTGTGTCTGTCTCTGTCTCTGTCTCTCTCTCTCTCTGTACGTCTCTCTCTGTTCATCACTCTCTCTCTCCCCCACCCACCCTCTCTCTCTCTCTCTCTCTCTCTGAATATTTATGTAATATTTATGTAAATGCACCGTCATTGTACCAATAACACGTATAATTTTTGTTAAAACTGAGTATGAGGGACTCTGCTAATTGAGCCTATGCTTGATACTAGATCTCGGACACATGCAGTTATGTAATTTGTTTTGTTCGACCAGTTTCAGAAGTTGGAAGATAAGATTTAAAAAAAAAAAAAAAAAAAAAAGAAGAAGAAAATGAAGCAGACTTAAACAAAACAACAACAAAACAAACAAAAAACACAAACATTATCAACGCATGTATTTTGCTAAATTGCGTCTACAGGAGTTAAACGCCGATTCGCCTATATAGTTAATGCCTGGAGACAACGTAAATCACCCTAGTTACATAATTACTGACAAAAGAAATGTTAATCTTTTAAAATAAAAAAAATAAAAAAGGCTTTCACGCGAAAAGTGTGACTAGCAGGAGATCAGAAGGAGTCATCACAGAACCCTTATGACATTGAATAAGAACGCCCAAGACAGCCCTAACTTTCTTCTTTTTTTTTTCATTTTTGTGTGTGTGCCGTTCACTGTTTTTCTGTAATCCTGCACCTTCCACCCCCCACCCCCATCCTCCACCTCTATTCTCCCCCTACTTTAGCTAAAATGTACCCTGGGTTATCAATGAGCCTCGTTTCATGCTTGGAACTATGTATATATTGTGTATCCCTATCCTCCCATATTCCCCCCCCCCCCCCCTTGTCTGGCTATACGGCCCCCCTGGACCAGGAGCCTAACTTGATATTTGCTGTTTGATCATTTGTTTGTTTAATAAAAGGACAAAGTTCCAAAAACAAAACAACAACCAAAAAAAATTGTTTGTGGTTTTGTTTAATAAAAGGACAAAGTTCCAAATCTTCTTCTTCTTCTTCTTCTTCTTCTTCTTCTTCTTCTTCTTCTTCTTCTTCTTCTTCTTCTTCTTCTTCTTCTTCTTCTTCTTCTTCTTCTTCTTCTTCCTCTCCATCATCATCATCATCATCGTCACCATCATCATCCTCATCATCCTCTTTCATCATCATGCCCGCCCATCCCCACCCCCTCCCTCTGTTGGGGTGCCTGGGTTTTCTGTATAAATAGTATCCCCCACTTTGTCGAAATTTAGTGCTTTAAATTCTCACTGTTTCTGTCATTGTCATTTGTTCATTCTCGTTCCTAAACTGTTCATTATCAATCCACTATCTTCTTCGCTAGACCAGTCATCTAGTCTACCCTTTTTCTTGAAAACCCTCCCAAACTCCTCATTTGTGTATCTGGTGTGTTGGGTCAGCTTGGTGATGTTGGACGCTTTCTGCCTTAATCCCTAGGGCTTTCTATGATATTATTATTTAGCAATGTAGGCATTTTATGTCTACACCATGGACCCAGCCGCTTGTCATCACTCTTCCCAAAAAAAGGTAGCCTTATGGAGTGTGAAAATTACCGCACCATCAGCCTCATCAGCCATCCCAGCAAGGTCCTCCTCAACAGGTTGAAACCCCAAGCTGAACAAATCATAGCTGAAGAACAAACAGGATTCAGGGCAGGGCGAAGTACCACTGAACAGATTTTCAACCTCAGAATAATCTGTGAGAAATACCTACAGCACCAACAACATCTATATCATGTGTTCATAGACTTCAAGAAGGCGTTTGACCCAGTCTGGCATGCAGCTTTATGGGCAACAATGAAAGTGTACAACATGAGCCCTAAAATTATTGAATTCATCAAAAGCCTGTATGACAAGGCTACCAGTGCAGTCCTCCATAACAGCGTCATCGGGAACTGGTTCAGAACAACAATCGGTGTGCGTCAAGGATGCCTACTCTCTCCAACACTCTTCAACATCTTCCTAGAGCGCATCATGTCAGATGCTCTTGCAGATCACGAAGGCACAGTCAGCATAGGGGGTAGAGCAATCTCCAATCTTCGTTTTGCGGATGACATTGATGGATTGGCTGGAGAGGAACAAGAACTTGAACAGCTGATACAGAGGCTTGACACCACCTCCAGAGCTTATGGAATGGAAATAAGTGCAGAGAAGACCAAAATGATGACAACAACACCACTGGCATCAACACGGACATCAAAGTCCAAGGCCAATCCGTCAACACAGTGCATAGCTTCAAATATTTAGGAGCCATTGTATCAGACAATGGGTCCCGACAGGAAGTCCTCTCCAGGATCGCACAAACAACTGCTGCCCTGACAAGGTTGAAGCCCATTTGGAAAGACAGGACCATCAGTCTACATTCCAAAGTAAGACTGCTGCGCTCCCTTGTCATCTCCATCTTCCTATGTGCTTGCGAAGCATGGACCCTCACAGCAGATCTCCAGCGAATAATACAAAGCATGGAGATGAGGTGCTACAGAAGACTTCTGGGCATTTCCTATACCCAGCACATCACCAACGACGAAGTCCGACAGACCATCACACAAGCCATTGGACAACACGATGACCTGCTCACAGTGGTGAAGAAACGGAAACTCCGATGGTATGGCCACGTCACCAGATCATCAGGCCTTGCAAAGACCATTCTGCAAGGCACAGTGCAAGGAGGTAGAAGAGAGAGACCGAAAAAGAGGTGGGATGACAACATTCGAGAATGGACTGGTTTGACACTGAGCGAAGCCATCAGGGTTGCTGAGGACAGAGAAAGATGGAGTATGCTGGTTAAACGATCATCTGTGGTGCCCTACGACCTCCGGGCTACGGGACAGGATAGGATAGGATAAGCATTTTATATGTACGTTTTGCTGATATTTTATCATGATTTTAATATTCTATTTTGTTTTTGTAAACAAAGGTTCGATAAACTAGAGTGCAGCCTCAGCGTCCCCTGCATGAAATGCCTTTAGGCCTACTGCAATGTGACCGGTTGGTGGAGTGCCTTCAGAGTTATCACTATTAAGGTTGTTTCAGCAGATCTTTTATGCGGATCGGGGGTGAGTCCTCTTTCAACCAAGTAGTGGTCCTGATTCGGCTTTTTGCAGTCCGCTGGACACTATAAACAGTGACTAACTAACTAATCACTAATGACTAACTAACTAATAATCACCATCGTCTATCACATAATAATACATTTAGGCTATATTATAAGATAATACAGCAAGCTCACTTTACAAAATTATTCTACCAATAAAAAATTATAACCCCGCATTTATAAATCATCTGTCACACAGGGAAAATAATTTGCACCGCACCGTTAATTTGAGTGACATAATAGGCCCTAATGGTAATACAAAACAAAACAAAAACACGATAATGGCTCCAGAGCTTTACAGCTCGGAAACTAATAACTTCATCTAGACCAGTAGTGAATGTGGTTTACGCTTCAATATTGCCGCCCTGTGCAAATGCAACTAAACTAAGGTGTGTTTTTGTGTAGGCCTCAGAAGTCGATCAAGAAGAGATTTCCTGGGTTTTGTGTGTGTGTGTTTTAAATATTTCCAGACTTACCTGGAAATACTTTGATTTAGTCGGGAGGAATCAGTACGAGCGGTTCTGTCTGTCTATCTATCCGTTGCATCCCACATCTCAAGAACCACTAGACAGATTTTGTTCCAACTTAGTCATTAGGCCTATTTATAGGGTCCAGTTCAAACTTAATTGAACAAAACGACAAACAAAACAATTTGCCAGGGTTAGTAGGCATCGAATTTGCTCCAATTCGAAGGTCAAGGTCAGTATTTTATAAACACGTTCTGCTTTATAGCACACAAACGGTTTTTACCAATTTGATGATTATTTTAATATAAAGGTACGTACACTCATGGCCATGCCGTTAGCGGAAAGGTGCAGTCCCCTTAAAGGGAGGAAACCTTCAAAAACGCTTCATTCTTGGCGTATGTACAGTTTTGTCCCTTATACACGAATGCTTGGATCCCTCCAGTCTGAGAAATGTGGTCACAGTTGACAGCTATAAAAAGCTTCTTAAAACGCAATTAATTGTTTCTCTGATTGCGACAATTAAGTTTCTTCTTCTTCTTCTTCTTCTTCTTCTTCTTCTTCTTCTTCTTCTTCTTCTTCTTCTTTTTTTTTTTTTTTTTTTTTTGGCGCCCTCAGCATCTGGCCACGTCACCAGATCATCAGGCCTTGCAAAGACCATTCTGCAGTGTAAGGAGGTAGAAGAAGATGAGACCGAAAAAGAGGTGGGAGGACAAAATTCGAGAATGGACTGGTTTGACACTGAGCGAAGCCATCAGGGCTGCTGAGGACAAAGAAAGATGGAGTATGCTGGTTAAACGATCACCTGTGGTGCCCCTACGACCTCCGGGTTACGGGACAGGATAGGATAGGATAGTCCTTCAGCATGTTGTTGTGCGCGTAAACGATCATCATCGTCATCATCATCATCATCGTCATTATCATCATCATCATCATCATCATCATCATCATCATCATCATCATCATCATCATCATCATCATCATCATCATCCTCCGTTAGCACTAGTCGTATTTCAAATATAGTAATATTTTCAAATAACTCATGTATACAACGACAATTTTAAACATAACAGAAAAATTATATCACTTTTATTATCACGGTTAATAAAATTAGTACAGTGATTGTTTTCATATATTTCGGTCAATAGTTTGACGGTAAATCGGTAGCTGTTTGTTACAAAGTCGCTGATTGGCTGAGTTTGACTTCGTTTCGCTTTCAAACGCTTAGCTATCTGTGGATCACAGGAAAAGTGAAAAGTGTAAAGTTTGATCTCTCAGTATTTTAGAGGAATGGAAACGGTGTACGTTTCTTTGTGTTCTCATTTAGATGATGTATCCAACAACAAAGAACATGTCCCAAAAGACGATGAAAGTCTGTTGCAGCTGGCCTTACGAATGTGTCGCAAACACAGTGTTGTGAAGGACAGTCTCACCCTACTTTCGCCATCTTACCTTTTGCAAGTTGTGCAGCTCTGTTGTGCTCGTGTTCAGAAACAGGTACTACGGATTGAATCGCAACTTTCTGTCAACTTCGTTACAAAGCATGTATAATTAATTGTAAGATATTGTTGTATTACATTTAGGCATACCTAGCACATAACCACCAACGTAGTTTACACACGCACTCATACTAATAATAATACAGTACATTTGTATCGCGCGGTACCTCGCAAACGGTAAGGAAAGCGAGCTCGCCGCGCTTGACAACACACGTGCAATCACACACACACCCACCCACCTACACACACACACACCCACAGAACAGGTATACACTTATCAAATGGTTAAAACGTAAATAATTATAGTAAAACATGGCCATGCAAAACAACAGATAATATGAATACCAAGAACCGAGCCGGTGCCGCCACCATCCATGAACAGATGACACCATCCATGAACACAACAAAAACTCACCAAAATACTACTGCTCCACGATTCATGTGTATCGTCTTCTCTCTTCAGCCGAGGTCAAGGTCATCTTGATGCTAGCTGAGTGTCAGAGATCTATCGAGCATAGTCTTTATGTAGGTGTAAGCCTTCAACAACCAGCGCCGCTTCTGGGCTGACTGCCTGTTTAACCTTATAGTTATATTAACAGACTGACAATGGCAAAAAGCTTAAAAGGTCTATTCTCTTGTAAGAAAGACAAACCCACAATGCCCTGCAACAACGACATATCTTGCTGAAAACACCCACATATATCCACCCAAGGATACACGTCTGCTCTTGCACAGACACACAATAGGTACTCACTTATACCGTCAAATAACTGCCACAGTAACTGCAAACTTACCCTTTCCATGGTCACAGGTCAGTCTTGAATCATGGGTCCTTCTCTCTCTTTTAGATTTAGATTAGATTTAGATTTTAGATTTTAATGCTTTATTGTCCCTTTTTATCGGGAAATTCTGGGCCGCCTCCCCTGTGGAAGGCGCAGTCGCAGCATGTGGCGCGCCCAAACCCAACCTACCTAACATTATTTGTGATTTTTGAAATTTAGAAATTCTTTAAATTTTTTTGAAATTTTTTGAAATTTTGCTGGGGGAGCAAACCGGAGTACCCAGAGAAAACCCCCGAGACGTTGCCCGAGTCGAAAGTAAATAATATTCGGAGAAACATAACGCCCCGATGCAGGATCCAACCCACACCTGTCAGGCGCCATTGGTTTCTGGCCTGTGGACAAGGCAAGTTAGTCCCGCCTTGTAACGCTCGCTCCCTTTTGAACAGGTATTCCATTACCCACTCTCTGCATGCTAGGCAAATTCTTCAGACAAACTATGCCTGGAAGCCTACCGGTATCATCAGTCAGAAAAGCATAAAACCTGTGCTCTCTAACGTCACAACTAGAGGAACAAAGGCCGACAGCCTATAACGCCATCTGTGCTAGAACTACAAGGTGGTCGAAAAGTACCTCTTCACTGGTCCTTGCTAATAACTTTGGAGAACAGGATGGACATGTTGTTAGCATGCAGCAAAACGTATAGTGATCCTTACAGTGGTAGAATGTTTCACTGCAGATCTGTGATTTCATCTGGCAGTTATCACAGCAGCCCCCCACTAGCCTGGTGCCCGACGCTGCGTCAGCAAGCTCATCTAGCCTCTTGTTGAGTGTTTCAGTCTGTGATGCTATTCCCAGGCCATCACGAAAACGGTAAAACAACCCAGTCGCCAATGTGGAATTTTAACACGGCTGACCATTTCAAATTTAATTCCACAGTCCACCCAAAAAACTGGTTTAATTACAAGCGGTCAGTAATTAGTACATAATGTTCAATAAAAGGTTATATTTGACTATACAGTACTTTATTGTACTATACAGTACTTTATTATACTAGACTATACTATACTATACTAATTACTATATTATACTATACTGATCACTATGTTTAAAACAATGGGCTACACAGAGTTGAAACTTGAATTGTGGCGTGGTGTCTTCAAGAAATCCAAGTTTGATTTGATTTCTCGTTTATAGGGTCCAGTGAACCTTCAGCGGTCATTGCTGAATCACAACCATCAGTCATCCATCAAGATAACGAATCCAAGTTGTCAAGCTGTCATCTGCCTTGCAAAACCAGGACGACCATGATTTTACAGTCGCATTACTCGGGTCATATACACCACTCCCATCTCACCCACAACATGCTCAGTCAATCACTCGTCCATCTCCACTTCCTCTATGGCTATCATACTTGAAGAATCGGCGACAGAGGGCGCCACGGCTAGGCTGGAGTCTTCAGTATCTGCCACGCTGGCAGACATGGTGTCCAGGGGAGGCAACTTAGCCGCGGTGGTGAACGGTTCATCATCGCCATCATCATCGTCTAAAGGAGGCACCTCATTCATCAAGGCCTCAATCACGTTGCTCAGCATGGTAGTGGAAAAGGCATCATCACGGCGCAGTCCCAATGCCAATGGAAGACGTCCACAGCTTGTGCGTTGTGTCCCAACAGAGCGTGGTTGTAGGCAATGGCAGAGTACATGGACGGATTCTGGGGGTTCAACAACTCTGCCTGGTGGTGAAACTCCAATGCTTCTTCAAACTTCTGTAACTTGCGTGCCATGTGTCCCAGATTGTTGAGCAATGGTTCCCACTTGCCTGGCACCTGATGGTAGTCGACGCTCTGTATCCTGCCCAGCGCTTCCTTGAATAGATGCTCCACTTCCTTCCAATCTTTGTTCTGGAATGCCATGACGCCCATCTCGTGCAGCACAAAGGGGTCCTCTGGCGCGATGTTCTTCGACAGAGAGAAGAAGCGTTCCGCCAATTTGGCGTTGCTGGTCAGGCCATACTCCAACCCTATGTACAACACTGGTAGGTGGCACCCTTTCATGATCTGTGAGGCCGTGAAGTAGGCAGCCATGGCTTGATCATGTTCATTGTCTGCTGCAAAGAAGTGGCCATACGCTAACCAAGCTGGCCCAAAGGTCTTGTCAAGTGTTTTTCTTTACTGACACGCCGACTCAACCAAAGCTTTTAGGTTTTGAAGCTAGTTCAGCCAGGCTAGCTATAAATAGCTTTGCCAGTGCTCTTTCTTCCTTTCCTTTCACTGAAAGGGAGGGTGTAGGCAAGCTATAAATAGCCCGCAGCCAGCAAAATGTGGGATAACCTAAGAGTGCTCCTCACATAGGCATTGAGCTGCTGTGCTGAGGTAACGCCTGGCAGGCTCAAACTCAAAGTTCTTGATCAACAAATAGTAACAACCCACAGCAAACCACGATACTGGTTTGTTTGGATAGAAGTCCACCAACTTGTGGCCTTAGAAGTAAAACAATGCAATAGTTTTTTTTCAGTTCCATCGGCACCGCTATATGAAGAGGCAAGCACCGATTGTTGTTACTAAGAACACTGTTGGTAATTCTGAAGCATTCATGGAAATCACAGAACATTGTAATACAAACGCTCAGCTAAGTTGACTACTACGTCTAAATTCTCCATCAGGGATGCTAGGCTGTTCGGTACTGGATGTTTCCCTGGTTTGTCATTCTTTTTCAATCTGTTCTGGTAGAGAAATTTCAAGAACTCCACTTCTTCTTCAGGACACTGTGCGGCCAATGGCAGGTGTAAAAGAGTTAGGCAGAACAGGCACAAAGAAGACACGACTACAATGGGTGTAGTCTCTCAATCTTTATTCCATTGCTCTCTGCTTCAAATCTCGCATAAGAATGAATAATAAAATTCAAGAAAGCAAATGTATTAATTAGCTGGGTGAGTATGTAATCATGTTTATCCAATACTTAGTTCATGTGTGTGTGTGTGCGTCTGTGTGTGTTACAGAAGGTAACTCACAAATATTACAGCAGGGAGTTCAACAACCCCTGTTCTTCTTGAGCGGACATCATGTGGTGGTTGACCAAGAGGTCAAAGGCCTCAAAGCAATACACATCTTCCTGCAATGCTTGCTTGAAGCAGTCTGCCGCCAACCCTCGGTTGTCCATCGCCTCGTAGATCCTCCCTCGCAGCAAACTGATGGAGTTCTCTATCCCAGGAACAGTGAAGCTTTTGTCCACATCAGTGCTGTGCTGACTGAGACTTGTCTGAAGGAAACTTGATAAAGACACATCAGCCATGTCTAGAATGTTCAACGCCTCTTGAAACTCTCGGTACTCAAAGTGACATTTGGCTGCCAGATATCTGCAGGCTGCATATTGCTTGTCCAGCTTTCTGCTGCACAGAAGTGTTGCTATCCTGTGGTACTGGCCTGTTTGATACAACATCTGGGAGTACCAGTAGACATCCTCCAATGCACTTCCAGACAAGGAGACCAATTTATCTGCACAGAACAATGCAGATTCATAATGGAGCAAAATACTACTGCTCCACGATTCGTTTGTATCGTCTTCTCTCCTCGGCCGAGGTCACGGTCATCTCCCTTCGGCCTTCACCTATAGTTTAGCCCCACCCTAGTAATCTCCCTTACAGTTGCACCACAATTGATGAATGGCGATGTTAGATCCAATCCATCAACTTGCTGCGTGATGAGCACTGTTTTACGTTTGATGTCGCACACAACTGTGCAATCTTGAATGACTAGTGCTTGCTCAATTGCTGCAATGTTGGATATATAAATTATTTTTTTTTTTTTACATCTATCTAGCACTCACCAGTCTAACTCTAAGACTTGGCAAACATCAAGGTGAGCACTCCATGAAAAATTACATCCTAGGTTTAGCAAACCCAAACCCTAAAACTAACAGAAAATCATTCCCTGCATTCCAATGGACTGTTTGTAGTATACAAACAGTCCATTGGAATGTAGGGAATGATTTTCTGTTAGCCTCAGGACCCCATATATATATATGGGGGTCCTGAGGCATTAGCATTAGGATCTTTACAGTCAGTGTGATGTATTGCATGCGTGCACACACTAGACCTTGATTTATACTCTTGTCCCGAGATCTGGGAGTATAAAACTCAGTGGGATTTTTTTATTTAAATGTTACAGATGAGAAGGGAGACAGAGAGGGAACAAACTACTACTGTCATAACAGCCCAAGCCCTGATAGTCAACAAACTGAACAAAGCTGTCGGGGAAGCTCATGACCTGTGGAGAAAGACTAGCTGTGTTTCAAGCCAAAGTGCAGACACTAGTTCACACGGCAGCTGTTCTGGTGATAATGGTGCTAATATTTTTTGTAGCAGATCACAACAGAAACTTCCAAGGACCTTAGTTTATATGGACTCTGATGAGCAGGAGAACATGAACAATGAAGATTTAACTTCAAGAATTGAAGTAGAGTACAATGAATTTCTGGCTAGCAGCAATCATGTGGATATTGTGGATGTCCTGAGAATGTTCATGATGGAGCTGTTAAATCCAGAGTCAGAGCTTCGTGCAGAGTTGACTTCCATGGAGATGGGGGTATCTGGCGTTCCCATGGATCCATTGCAGGTACACATATTGTTCGTAGTGTTCCTATTAATGCTGATGAGTTTTTAGTTCTAGTCACTGAAATTGATGCTTGTAGTTTTATAGTTTAATATATATATAGGACATTTATGTAGACCTATCTATCAGTCCAGATAAAATTTTAATACAATATAAATCATAATGTATTGTTTGCAATACAAACATTTTATTTATTTTAGAGAAGCATGATCAAAAGTCTGAAGTCAGTAACTGCCTCAGCACCTGATTTAAGCTTTAGGTACACTTAGACAATAGTTGCCAAGGAGTAGTGACGTGACAAAATTGACCAAAACTTTGACTGTTGTACATTCTAATACTTTAATAATTTATACATTTTATAACTAATGCATGTGATGATTACAAGACCAACAATACATTAACATTTTAATATTTGCTTTGAGGTTGTTTCTTACATTAAAAAAAACAACATATTATTGTTATTTTTAAAAATTATTATTTTTAAAAAATCTGCTCATGTGTTATTTTTGCTTATTTTGGTAATTTGTATACTGTTTCAGAGCTGCATCATTGAATTGTTGAAAAGACTCAAGAAAGACCGCAGCCAAAATGCAGAAGGGTGTACAACAAATTTAGCAGAGACAGTTTCCGAAGCTTGTTTGAAGCATGTTACTACACCAATGAAATATCTAAGTCTGTCCAGCAACAGAAGGGCAGAGGAAGCTTGCAAGATACAAGACTGTAATGAGGGGAGTGGTGGTTGTGCAGATGATATAAACGCATTGCATGGTATGTCAAAGGTAAGCTAAAACCTTTACCTAATTTTGTATGACTCTTTTTATCAGTGATTGATCAATAAGAACATTTGATTTCAATATTAATCATGTGTAATGTTTTGTGTTGGTATCACTATCAGGTTAAGACAAGATGCACAGATTTATAATCTAAATCATCATTATTTGATTTAACATTGGTCCTTGAATATTGCGTTTGTGTGCACAATAGGAGCTGCTGCGAGAATTGTTCCAGTCATACTTCAGCTTGTTGGTGAATACACGCAATGAGGTTGCCTTCACACACATCTTCAACACTCCAGAAAGGGGGCTGACCCACCAAACGTTCACGCAGTTGAAGCACCAGGCACAGAAGAAGAAAATGTCTCTGTATCAGGTAAGCAAAGGGTGCCAAAAAGCAGGACGTCAGTTCCCCCACAGGATTATAAGTGACCTGACAGCCAAAGCCAGTAATCCACCCGAATATATATGCTTTCAGCATCTTTGCAACAGCCTCTTGACCTGGACCTGGACCTTGATCTAGCTGAAAATCACTCTTGAGTCTTGTTATTATTATTAGTAGTAGTAATAGTAGTAGTATTGAGGATTTTTATAGCTCACTTATCTCGCCGTACTTGACCAGACTCTAGGCGCTGGCTAATACAGGATCTAACTCAAACCGCCCGAGACGCCAACCCGCAGCCTTTGGGCGCATGGTTTGACGCCCGGGCAACTGAGCACTATCCCGGGCAGCCAGGGATGTGGGAGAAGGACCAAGTGCATGCTGGGTGTGTTCTTGTTACCGGCACTCACCCGTCTAGGACATGAGCGTCAGGATCTTTAAAGTCCGTTATGATGGAATGTATGCGACACACAGACTAGACCTCGGTTTATACTCTCATCCAAAGGAGTAGGAAACGGGAGTAATGTGTCTTTCCCAGGGACACAACACAATGGCCCGGACAAGGCTCGAACCTGGGACCTTCAGATCTGCAAGCCAAAGCACTACGATTAGACCACCATGCCTCCCTGTTAGTTTAGTTTTTTGCCTTGATTCAGAAGTTGGGAAGAGCCAGAGCCATTACATAAAAATAACACAGCAGGACGAATGCGAAAACTTTTGATTTTGAAGCAAGGGAAATGGGCTTTATTGACTCACATGCATAACAATGTCAGTCTATGTACTCAACCCCCTCCCCCTTTCCCACCGTCTTTCCCCTCCTTCCTCCCCTCTGCAAAAAAAAATAAATAAATAAATTTGTGGGAGAAGAGTCCTAAATAATCCAAAAATGACGTCGGAAAAAATTTCCGTCTTGTCTGTCCACGATCTGTCTGTGCAGAATCTTTGAAGTGGCCAAGTACTCAGAACCTATTTTAACTATCACAACCAAAATTGGTAAGATGGTGCATACTTATGAGACCTCATAAATGATCAGTGCATGAATGACTTCACTTCAAGGTCAAGAACATTGGTTTAACAGATGTTAGTAGGTAGTCAAAAGCCATTTAAAAAAAATGATTTCCTCATCACAAAACTGACATAGATTTAAAGAGCTTTTCATTCTGAACACAGTGGTATATTTTTTTCCCCCATAGGACAAATAGGTAAAAAGTTATTAATGTTTGAAAATGCCGAATGTTGGTGTTTTTTTGGCAACGTTTTGGAATTGAAGAAATTGACAACTTTGGAGTCTCAAAGTGAAGCCAATATTGATACCAGAAAGCTGATTTTTGACAGGTAACCCCTTCATATGTTATACTCCAAGCCCAATTTTCTTCAGGCCTATCCCATGTAATGTTGAGCCGTTTTGGTGCTTCAAAGTTGGGAAATCATCAAATTCGCAGTGCGTGCAGGCAAATTATAGGCCTACTAGTGTGCTACTACGCTCAGCACTCGTGTCGCTGAATAGGCCTACGAGTTGGCCATAGCCGCAAGAAAACCCGAACACCGTTTGGGTACACTTTTCTACTGCAAAGCGCTCCGCGATAGAGTAATGCACAAATTAATAAATACCCTAGTTTTATAAAGGAAAGTCTGCTCTTTATTTCTTGCTAATTTTTAAATTTCTAGTTAAAATCAAACTTACATTACATCAAAACCGCTTTATCCACTTTGTTCGGCTCGTAACAACACTTTTACACATAATAGCCCAACATATTTGATATGTAAATGAAGCTAAGTATCCGAACTTCTCATTGGTTCTTATTTTTAGGCCATCCAATGAACTATCTCAAAGCGCTTAAATTTGAAACGAGCCACCTCTCAGCAAACGACGCTGACAACTTTTTCGCACCGGCATTCAGCGCTCGGATAGGGGCGTATTCAAAAGCTGTTTTCTCGGAATCTTTCGCATAAACATGCATTAAAAACAACACAGATGTAAAAATAAAGCTTTCAATTTTTATTTGAATACAGCCACTTTGTTTAAATGCAGTTTTACATTAATAATAAGTGTTGAAAGTAAAGTCAAAACTGGGTCAAAACTGCTGAGCGGACAAGAGCCAATGAAGGGCTTGGAGTACCTAATGTTAGATAAAAAAAAAAAAAATTGCTTAAAATGTCACTTTTTTGTCTAGGTTATTATTATTGGACTTATGATTTTTTTTTTTTACTGCATGATAGAGATCAAAGAGACACATATCCTGTAAAAATTTGGTGAACCTTACGCCAAGGTTAAGGTCACTGGGGCTGTCCAAATTTAGTTGGTATTGGTACTTTGAAGTGACTTTGACCCTAAACTATGAGAGATATAAAGTCCAAACTTGTATTTAGATTAATCTTTCCTATATCTTCCGTTTTTACTTTGATCTTGAAGGTCAGTCTTTTTAGGCCTTGCAAAAACATATAAAAAATGGGCAATCTTACTGTGGAATAGCTGTTTATTTAACCGATAGTATGCAATAACAGTGGGTTATTTGATCAGACATGCACGAGAGGTCACGTGTGGGTCAAGGTCATCCCAAAATCAAGATCACTGAAGGTCAAGGTCATCCCAAAGTCACTTTTTTTTGTTGCATTGTACAACTTTCGATGTGCTTTATTCGATAGTACATAAGTGTGTTTGGAGCCGGAGGTAAAGAGCATAGAAAGATCAAAGTCTGTATTACTTTGCATTTCAATGCCATTGTAGCATGTTGTTTTTTATTGCCACTCGTTTTCATGCTAATCCTACCAGGCCGAGTTACCGAATATTAGGTTTACAATCGATTTAATTCCTATATATCGAGTTACAGAATTCTAGGTATTTGGGACAGCATGTCAAGAAGTACTAATAATAACAGCCAATCATGGTTAAATCTCACATTTGGTGCGAGAGTAGTCCTTACAAGGCAT
The DNA here is from genome assembly GCA_036898135.1 of Oncomelania hupensis. Lineage (NCBI taxonomy): Eukaryota > Metazoa > Mollusca > Gastropoda > Littorinimorpha > Pomatiopsidae > Oncomelania > Oncomelania hupensis. The sequence goes on from CM072516.1 coordinate 25,585,490, forward strand.
CTTCCTTGAAGAAAACTGTGAGTTAGTTATTTCAGTAGATATTTAGCAAAAATTCACCATGAAAATATTGACGAATGAACCGAGCACGTCCACAGGAAAAAGATAAGTCCTACATGCTTCACACTGCAGCAGGTAATGGCAGCTTTGGACGCTTCAGACGGCGATGAAGCAGATTTTCTTAATCAATATGATTATTCACTACTGGTTTGCCTGATACTAGCAATTTTCTTACCCTTGTACATTTTCCTTATTTTTCGCCTGGGAGGCCAGGTATGGGGCAAGTTAGCGTGGGAGGCTCGGGTCTGGTAGGGTTAAATATTAGAAGTTCAGAAGGAGCATGTGAGTCCAGGGTGGAGAATTTTCCGCGGATCCACGAATTTCCTTGGAAGGCATTTGCATTTCCGAGAAAACAAATATTGAGTTCCGAGATTTAGGCCTACAAATCAAGATTCTTAACTTTTTTGAAAAGCATGTGCATAAAACATTCTTTTTTTGTGTGTTTTGTTTTTGTTTATATTCATGCTCACTTTGTGCTTTTTGCTTTCAGGAGAGGCCCTAAATTACTTTCAAAATTGCATAAATTCATTTTCTTTGCCCCCATGGACCCCGTGCCGGGGCCTGGGCCCTGGGTCCCGGCCGGATTTCAGAGATTTCTTGATTCAGTTGTTCTCCACCCTGGAGTCATATGGGCTTTGCCCTTCTAGTTAATCCTGTGTATTGTTTCTATCCAGATGGCTATGTCCGTGATAACCCAACTGCGGCTAGGTGGCAGCGGTTATGCTCCCGATCCTAGTACAGGACTGCTAAATCATGTAAAAGGCCTTGGTCTGCTCACTGACATGATGAACAAACTGCAGCGGGTCATGGAGGAAACAGAATGTGTCAAGTAAGTCAGCAGCATAAATTTAAAACACAAACAAGTGTAATAAAATGATATATTAAATAATTTTTTTTTTTAAAGATGTACTAAACTATTATTTCTTCTTATGTTGTTAAACTGTAATCGTTTTACAGAGTGGTGAGAAAAAAAAACTTCAGTGACTCCAATGAAGGCTGAAATTCTTCACAATGTACATATGTTTTTATTTCAATCTTAACATACTTGTCTTATTGGTTTGTTTATTTTTACTGGTTCAGTCAGTCAGAGTGTCAGGTTTAAGTTCTATCAGTGTATTTTATTGTATTTACTCTATACTGTATTTTGTTGTATTAACAAATACCCCCACCCATTGGGGTGCCGGGGATTTCTGTGTAAACAATTTCCCCACTTTCTGGAAAGTTAGTGCTTTAAATTCCCACTGTCACTGTCTTTCTCATTTGTTATTTCTCATTCCTACCCTGTTCTATCAATCTACTATACTATCTTCTTCGCTAGACCAGTCGCCTACATTTTTTCTTGAAAACTCTTACATAACTGCTCATTTGTGTATTAGGTCTGTTGGGTCAGCTTAGGAATATTGGAGGCTTTGGGCCAAATGGTCATTAGGGCTTCCTATGATATTATTATTTAGCAATGTAGGCATTTTATAGGTGGGTGTTTTGTTCATATTTTATAATGGTGTTTGTATTCTATTTTGTTTTTGTAAACGGGGGTTCGATAAATTAGAGTATAGCCTCAGCGTCCCCTTGCTTGGGATGCCTTTATTGAGCGGCTGGTGGAGTGCCTTCAGTGTTACCACTAGGGTTGTTTCAGCAGATCTGTTATACAGATCAGGGATGAGTCCTCTTTCAAGTGTTGGTCCTGATTTTGTGGTCCTGATTTGGCTCTTTGCAGCCCTCTGGACCATGTAAGCAATTAATAACTAACTACAAACTATAAAGAAAAAGTGTATATGTGTGTGTGTTACATTTTCTTACATCTTTTAGAACCTTTTACTTTTGTTTAGTTGTACTGCACATGTGTGCATGTACACATTTCTCTTACTGTGTTTATGTGTGTGTGTATGTGTTAGATGTATGTAGTTTAGTATCTATATTTTTATAGCTCCACGTTTTATTGTATTTTACAGTCTCTTATTCTGCGAGTACTGGCATGAGAGGATGCTTGTGAATGCTTTGAGCATACTTTTTGGGTTGGAATTGCGCTTTATAAAATCTATTATTATTATTATTATTATTATTATTATTATTATTATTATTATTATTATTATTAAGAAAATATGCCTTTTTTAATACTTTGTGAAGGGATGTTAAACTGAAAAATCAAGGATGATATATGAGAGTTAAAAATAATGGTTGCCCCCTCGGAACTCTTGAGTGAAAAGAGCAGGTCATGGGCCCTAGAAGTGTTTTTAGTCATCATTCATATTGTAATGAAACAAAACAAAACCAAAACTCACCCTGTGGCTAAAGGGGATAGTTATATGCTTGATATGTTGCATTATTTTCATCTTATACTTTCCAGTGCCATGTCACTTCATGTATTTTCATTACTTTAGTGAAAAGCAACTGTAACTGTAAGGTTGTGTGTGGTAGTGTGTGTGTGCACACTAAGAGGTACAAACTCACAGACAAACTGTGAATGTATGTATTTAATTAATATCCTTACATTATCTTGAAACCAATTTTGCTCATGCATTCGCTTGGTGCTCTGTTAAATGCAATTTCTGAAAATATTCTGTTTAAGAGCCAGCGTGCAGAGATTGGTGGGAGTGATCAGAAAGAATATTGCCACTTGCAAAAGCCAGCGCTACAAGCGAGAGACCGTGGAAGCTGTAGCTGCCGAAATACATCAAGAATTGGAGCAAGTCCTTTGTGATTTACACTCCTCTAGCTCCTTGGTTAGCCCAGATAAGGTACAACAATGTAAAGTGGGCAATATTTCTTCTTCAGTAATAAAGTAATAATGATATAATCCTTTATGAAAAGCTAGGGAGTCACCCTCACACTTCTCACAAAAAGAGCCTTTGAACATTTTTTTAGGCGAGGTGGGAGAAAGGAGGGTGGGGGGGGGGGGAGGGGAGAGAATAACAGAATTTCAAAGGGGTCACTTCATACATTATACGACATTTTAGGAATTTACAAATATTTTAGTTTGCTGTTAATTTTAAGAAACTATTACAGTAAATCGAAAGCGATTGAAATTTCATCTGTTATGCTTTGAAATTAGATTGGAAACTTGTTATAGCTTGTTCATAATCTGTTCTCAAAATGAAATTAATCTTCACAACCTTTTCTGAAATAAAATTCTTTAAACAGCCGGCCTGTGAGGGAGGGAGCCTCGCCAGCCGCCGACCACGCAAAGTGTTGCTGCATTACTTAGATAAGCAGGCAGTGATTGCTTGGGGTTCTGGAAATTCTGGGCCAGGGCACCAAACTTGGCTGAGCGACATACCATTTGGCCCGCACACACCCTCTCGCTTCCCTTGCGTCCTCACACAGTTCAGGTCTGCTTAGTTTTTTTTGTTGCTTAATAATAATAATAATAATAATAATAATAATAATAATAATAAGAATAATAATAATAATAATAAAAAGCTGAGGGTAAACCTATCATTCACAATATATTTTCTGAATGAGGTGTGCTTTGAGGTTCTTTTTGATAGTTCCAAAACTTGTCATGCAAGTTTCATGTAGAGTAGAGCCAAAAATAGTCCACTCAATGAATTTCCGCTCTTTTTTTGTTAAATCCAACAGACAGCTCAGTGAAAAGCGTAAATGTTGCAAGAGGCAACAAAAACAACTGTACTTTTGGATTATGGAAAACAAATGCTGCAATTCATTCCTCGAAATTTAGTTCGTTGGTGGTGATAAAATGGTAGAAAACGCATGTGATTTCGTTCAAACTGAGACTCCTTACTACTATTCATGCATTCTCAAAAAGTTATTTCTTTGTAGATGAGGTCTGTTGGATCAGCTTGGGAGTGTTGGACGCTTTCTGCCGGGTGGTCACTAGGGCTTCCTATGATTGAATTATTTAGCACTAAAGGCATTTTATATGTATATGTTTTTGTTGATGATTTGTAATGATGGTTGTATTCTATTTTGTTTTTGTAACCGGGGGTTCGCGTAGTTGAGGTAAACCCTTAGCCGTCCCCCGCGTGGGATGTCTTTATTGTGAGGTGACTGGCTGTGACAAGGCGGGCAATCACCTTCTGAGCTAAGCTGCTAGACAGTCATCACTCACTCGCTCAGCCAGCCATCATTCCTCTTGACCAGCCATCACTAGCCAGCCCGCTCGCCCAGCGCTTAAGCCCCGCCCCCCGGGGTAACCCTGTTTAAAGCCTGACACGCCACAAGACCGGGTGTCAGATGCCAACCTCCCTGCCTTGAAGTCACAACTGTCCGAAAACACGTCTACATCACCGAGTGACCTCTGAGTTTCGACAGTACCCTTGTGCTTCCACCCGTCTTAAACCAAGGTAAGAGAGGGAACTTACTCTTTGTCATATAGCTGACCCATCGCCCGTCGTTCGCCCATCATGTTCATGCGTCCTGTCAATATGTATGTTCATGTTTATAATTTTGCCTTGATGTGTGGCTATGACTTGTATTTATCCCTTGCACATATTTTCTACCTCGTATATGACCCAGGACATGTTCGGATTTATGCTTGTATGCTCCGTCTGCCCCATGTGTAAATACCCCATGCGATGCCGTCCCTACATATAGATTAACGTCCACAGTACAGCCCAGGCCTACAACCCCTTTGCCCTGTACCCTCCATTTGCTTTCCCCCATGCTCCCAATGTATAAACATTTGCCCTGTTGACTACCCCATCCAAATGCGCCGAATGTATCTTATACTAGTGGCTGCCAATAAACTCCACTTTGGCCCAGTAAATCTAGATGCATTGTTTGACTGTTGGTATTTGCACTGGCTCAACCCATGACCGTCAAGCCAATTTGAATTCTGAGAAGGGCTATCATAACCACAGGCCCTGAATCCACACTATCCCTATCCCCCGCTGATACAACGTCGGTACACATTGCAGACGGGTTCCTGTACCGGGCGTATCACCCCGGCATTGCATCAACTCCCAGTCACTGACCCGCCGCAGGCCCCTGTCAACCCAGGAGGTCAATGAGAAGCGAGACTTGGGACTTCGCCATTTTCCAGACGGCTTGCCACGAAAGCCGATTTCCATGCCTGTACCATATCACAAGACTAGCACTCGTGGTCCATGAGTCATCATCGCGTGACCACTGACCTGCATCTTTCCACCCACGGTACTACCCACGCTAACAAGCCAACCAGAGTATCCTGGACAAATCGCCGCACTGCAGTACAGAGCTAAGTGCCTAAGCCTACGAGAATCCCCCCTCGCCAGATTATCAGAGAGACTCTAAAACCATACAGATACACTCTCGCCCTGTGATGAGATCAGTCTACATTCGCTCTAGTATCCCCAATATTGACTACCCAGAAAATCACCGGACTACTCCTTACTAAAAGACGCTATGCCTATGACTCACGCTAGAAGTATCTGACCTAGACTCTCCATTTCAAATTAATAAAGTAACTAGCTATAGAAATCGCAATTACCAGGACTGGCCTTTGAATGTGCATTTCTTAACTAGTGTAGCCTTATTCTCTTTCTCGTCTTTTCCCTGTCTGTTTATTAAGTTGGCCCAGCACTAATCTCTGGAATGTCACCGCACCATTAACCTATTCAAAGGAGGTAATAACGCGCTAGAGATTAAGAGCTTACCCCCATCCCCCAACCCCTCTCTTCGTGACACTGGCCGGTGGAGGGCATTCAATTTTCCCACTGGGGTTGTTTCGGCAGATCTTTTATGCGGATCGGGGGTTGTCCGGTCCTGATTTGGCTCGGAAGAGTCCGCTGGACCTAAAGCAACAAATCAATCAATCAATCAATCAATCAATCAATCAATCAATTTCTTTGTAGATCACCTGTGGTGACTTGCTCACCTATTGGCAAGAAGGAACAGAAGAAAAATGCACTACAAAAGAAGAAACCAATGGCAATGGTGGTACGTAAAGGCGCATGACCATGTTTCTGTGTGCTTGAGAGAGCGAGAGAAAAAGTGTATGTGTGTTGGAGAGCAGTTTACAGGTAGGTAGTGTGTATACAGGTGCATGCGAGCATCTTTGTTAATAATAAGGGAATAAAGTCTCTTTAACATGAATACCTTGAATCAAATATTATGGTTTGCTTGTTAATTGTGCTGGTTTGTGTGCTTTATTTTAAGTGTAGTTTGTCTTTTTGTTCAGAGCACCAACCTGTTACCAGACAACATTGATCAGCCCTTGATCCAGAGAGCAGTGAAGCGTCTTTGTGATACAGTCATTGTTATACCAAGGTATAGCAAAATTTGTTCTGTACTTGTCTAGTGTGTTGCCAACGTCCATGTTGTTAATTAGATTTGTTGTTGTGTTTTGTGCATATGATAGTTAATAAACAATAAAAAAAATATATATATAAATAGGGTATTATATACTGGGTGTTTCTTTTTAAATCTTAAGGTTAGAATAAAATGAAATAAATAATAATTTTCTGTGGGCAGCAAAACTATTGTCCATCCAGCAGAGTCCAAAATGGAAGCTCTCGCTCGAGAACACGGAGAAGACGACCTGGACGTTCAGGGTCAGGAGAATGCCAAAGTCATTTCTCTTGGCCCTTGTAAGAAGAAAGCCAAGAAGTCAACCAGTAAGCCCTTGTCCTCACCTGGGAATGCTACAGCTCCGTTGAGGCTTGGAGTGAAAGCTGGGGCGACAGGCAGTGGCTCTCAGCTTAGCAGTTCACAACAGAACAGGATGCAGGAAGATAAACGCCAAGGCAAGAAATGTCGTCGGAAACTTATACCCCTTATTCAGGGACAGAAGCCCATCACCAGCTTCTTTCGAGTTTGAAAAAAAAAAAACATCATCAATGGTTTCATCGGGCTGTTAGTCTAGATCTATGGAGGATCGACAGAATTCTTTCTCTTTTACATGAACAACAGTCATAAGTAGCCTGTGTAAGTATTCTTACGACTTTCATATTCCAAGCTTTGCTAAAAACATTGCCTTCTGTGATTGATCAATTACCGTGCGATATCAGTTTTAGTCACACTCTACCTGGCCAATGGAAATATATAATAATACACTTGTGGAAATTGATAAACACATTTTTATCTGGTTTGATTCACCTTCTTAAGGTAACTACTTCATATACCTCATGGAAAAGGAATACATTGGCTTTTTGGATGACTCTTTCACTCATTGACTTGTCACTGTGCATCATGTGTATTGATTGTGTGAATCTGTCTTTTTTTTTTTAAAATTCCTTCCCAATCTTTTTATGAGTTGTAGAATAAAATGAACTGTAATGGAATAAAAATAATTTATTGTATTTGCTGAATTCATGTTGAATTTTTACATGTTAATGTGCTGGATTTTCGTGTTGTTTTTATTTTCTCACATCACATCAGTCAATCATTCATTTTAATGCTTTGATCAAAGAGCAAATTAAAAGCAAGATGGCAAGCCATTCAAACGTATTTCCAGACATTCACACACAAAGTTGACAGAAAGTGCTAACATCCGTGGGCCTGTTCTGTCTTGGTTGTATCCTACAGAAGCAACATGAAAATGTGGAACCATTGGTTACCCCCTGAACTGTTTGCAAGCTATAATGTATGAAATCCGGTTCAGCGAATTTTTAGTTACACCACAAAACATGTGTTGAGACAATACCAAAAACATGTTTTGAATGGAAAAGTCAAATTTGGAGCAACAGATCAACTGACCAACCAACTGCAATACCAATATTCCAAAAATCATAAAAATTAGATCATCAGTTGTCTTAATTATTTTATTTATTTTATTCTGGGGGGGGGGAGGGAGGGGGGGGGGGGGGATACAGAGCAAAACGCGTCTAGCAAGGAATTTACCCCCAGCAACTTCAAACCTTTGAGGTAGAACAAATAGACGACCCAAGAGGTTGGCCACTAGCCTAAGTATTGTACATATGAAGTTTGGCCGAAATCTGATTAGTAATTCTTGAGACAATAGACTGGCTCATCCTGATTCCCAACAATTTTAAAGTATTTTCAGATATTTAGAAAAACAAAAATGGTAGTGGATTAAAAAAAAAAAACACTTTGCATTTAAAAGCAATCTGATTCAATGTTAATCTCTCTCTCTCTCTCTCTTCTCTCTCTCTCTCTCTCTCTCTCTCTCTCTCTCTCTCTCTCTCTCTCTCTTTCACTCATGTCCGCCCCATCTCTCTTCATCTCTATTTCTCTCTGGTGCAACCAGTTATTCTTTGCACTTGCCAGTTCAGTTTTCTCTGTCATTATTTTATTTTTTTGTAATTTTATTTTAATCATTATGTGTTTTTTTTCCTAAATATATGTTAGATTGTGTGCAAAGGCATATTGAGTGAACTAGACTTCAGATTTGGTTATTTTAAGTAATAAAGGGATTTTTAGCGTTTATATCACACTATTCAAAACTTAATTCAAGTACACATTCAGCTACACACACATGCTAACATCATGCATCCTACACAGTCAGCAGTTTGAGAAACAATAATTAGCACAATCAGCAGGTAATGTTAATTTTGTGTGTATGTGAGTGCGCATTGACTAGTGTATGTGCATAAGTGTGTGTCATACTGAGACGATCTCGATTTTTTTTTTCTTGAAAACTCTTCCCAAACTCCTCATTTGTGTATGAGATCTGTTGGGTCAGCTTGACGATATTGGACGCTTTGTGCCACATGGTCCATAGGGCTTCCTGTAATATTATTATTTAGCAATGTATGTATTTTATATGTATGTGTTTTGTTGATATTTTATTATGAAGTTTATATTCTATTTTGTTTTTGTAATCGGGGGCTCGATATATTAGAGTATAGCCTCATCATCCCCTACATAGGATGCCTTTATTGTAAAGTGAGCGACGTTTGGAGTGTACCACTACGGTGGTTTCAGCATATCTTTTCTTTTATACGGATCAAGGGTGAGTCCTCTTTCAACCATGTTGTGGTCCTGCTTTTGTGGTCCTGATTCGGCTCTCTGCAGTCCGCTGGACCCCGTAAGCAATAAATAACTAACTAATTCTTTATGAGCAATGACCTTACAAATATTGGGTCCATAAGGGCAAATACGTGATGACGGACATTTTAAGTTTTCTATCTTCATCTTGAGCGCATTTGCACTGGGGCTTATGGTATGCTAGTGAACAAATTTAGTTCTCATCATATTAACCATACTGCTTATCAGTTCAATTATTTTATTTACTGTCATTGTTTATCTCGATTACTATACAATTAAGTAGCATAAAGTTACCCTTAGACATAGAAAGATTTTTTTCCCTATGTTTATGAGATTTGCCTACACACAGCCAGGTAATTGGGATTAGGTCAGTTCTTTTATTCTGGATGGGACGCTTATCACCAATCCCATAGTTTTACTTCAAGGTCATGCAGATTTGTTAATGCTCAACATAGTGTTCTATTTGATTTTCAAAAGCTAAAAAGAAGATGGCAAGCCATTCGAATGTATTTCCAGATATTCCCCTCTTTGGGGGAACCGGGGGTGTCAGAATAAATAGTATCCCCACTTTCTGGAAATTTAGTGCTTTAAATTCCCACTGTCGCTGTCTTTCTCCTTTGTTCTTTCTCATTCCTACTTTGTTCTATCAATCTTCTATACTATCTTCTTCTTTGCTAGACCAGTCACCTACCTTTTTTCTTGAAAACTCTTCTGGGACAAATCTCATTTGTGGGTGAGGTCTGTTGGATCAGCTTGGGAATTTTGGACGCTTTCTGCCAGGTGGTCACTAGGGCTTCCTATGATGCTATTATTTTGCAATGTAGGCGTTTTATTTGTATGTGTTTTGTTAATATTTTGTCATGATGTTTGTGTTCTTTTTTTGGTTTTGTAAATGGTGGTTCGAAAAATTATAGTATAGCCTCAGCGTCCCCTGCATGGGATGTCTTTATTGTAAAGTGACCGGCTGGTGTAGTGCCTTCAGTGTTACCACTAGGATGGTTTCGACGGATCTTTTTTGCGGATCATGGGTGAGTCCTCTTTCAGTTGTGGTCTTGATTTTGTGGTCCTGATTCGGCTCTTTGCAGTCCGCTGGACCCTGTAAGCAATGAATAACTAACTAATTTCCAGGCACTCACACACATTGTTGAAAATCAGCATTTTAAAAAAAGTTCATTTTTTCCCTGTTGCAATGTTGTGACTAAAGTGGTTTTATCCTACACAGAAGGAAAATGAAAATGTGGAATGACTGGTCACTATCTGAACTACCTTTCTCCAACCATCACATCACTGGATAAGATGGATTAAGTAAGACACACCTTGTCATTGCTGGCTATGCGGTCAAGTTATTTCAGTGTTGGTGGGTACAGCAGGCATGTTGAGGTCAAAGATAGTCTAAGAATTCCACTGTCCATGGGTTCTTAAAACCCCCGCCCTCTCCTCCCCCCCCCCCTCTCTAACCTCCTCCCCTTTCTTCTTCTCTTTTTATCCTTCTTCTCCACTGCCCAACTTCTTGGGCTTTAAATTTTAAACAAAATGAAGTATATTGTGGATCCTCGAGCTTCAAACTTTGAACGCTTCTGGAGAGACAGAGATAAAAACAGAGTGAACACTAACTAATTTTGCAACTTTTTTTGGTGTTTGTCGATCAGAATTACACTTTCGTATTTGTTTTTTCAAAAATAGGACTTGATAAATGAGCTGCAAATGCTTCAGATGTTTTATTGGAAAGTGCAAAGGATAACTGCTATCGCGGCATACTTTTCATTATATCTAATATTACATCCCTTTTGGATGTGCATAACATATACGTTATGCTTATGCGGCAGATTTAGAATAGTGCCATTTTTTGGTATATCCAGACTTATCTTGGAAATACTTTGAAATAGTAACTCACAACGAGTGAGATGTCGGACGGACTTGTCGGTCGGCGGCATCGCAACTGCTCTATCTCAAGGGTCAAGGTTACTGGTTTTTATTACTTTGCCTAAGAACACTCATTTTATAAAACTGACCTTGCACTCATCTACATAATTATACGGTTGTAGAGCACTGATCGTTGGAGAGGGGCTTGGTCGATGTTCCTGCCTAACTACACTAGTTATAACACTGGTCAAAGTACATTTTTATTCATTTACATTTTCTTTAGTTATTATTGGTACTTGTCATGTGTTTATTCATTTACTTCTTCTTTTCTTTTGGCTGTTGTTGTTTTGTTATTGTGTGTGTGTGTTAAAATACATTTGAATGGTTTGCCATCTTGTTATAATTTGATTTTGAGTGCTTTGTTCACTTTTAACAATGCACCAAGTTCAATTAATTGATTTATCTCAAGTCATATCATTTAGTTTCTTAAAATATAAGGTATTTCCGTAACCTTTCGACCTTTGGAGAAAGAGGTGCTTAAGACCTCCCTCTTCTCTGGGCCAGCGTTAATGAGGTCGGTTCCCCTCTCCTCCCCCTGGCTGCCTTACCTGCCTCAGGTCTAAGCAGAGCCAGGGACCCATTCACAGCTGGGTTAACTGGGGGTGTTGTGCGCTCGTTTCATTCTTTGTAACGTTTTGATGGTTGCTTTACAAGTATGGTCACTCATCCAAGAAGTCTACTAACCCTGCCCGTGGTTGCTTTTAACGAAACGTTTCTAGCGTGTACCCAAACCACTTACCCCTTGGGGTCATGAGCAATCTTGCCACTGTAGATTGTTCTAACCTATAAAGGGAAAAGTGAAAGCCCCAGTTGAAAACCTGTCTTGCCTTTGTAGGCATGACCAATTCACTGCGGCAACGGTACCCCCGTTGGGGTGCCGGGGGTTTCAGTATAAATAGTATCCCCACTTTCTGGAAATTTAGTGCTTTAAATTCCCACTGTCGCTGTCTTCCTCATTTACTCTTTCCCATTCCTGCTCTGTCCTATCACTCTGCTATACTATCTTCTTCTTCGCTAGATCAATGACCTACCTTTTTTCTTGAAAACTCTTCCTGGACAAGACTCCTTGTTTGTGTATGAGGTCTGTTGGATCAGCTTCGGAGTGTTGGACGCTTTCTGCCGGGTGGTCACTAGGGCTTCCTATGATGTTATTATTTAGCAATATAGGCATTTTATATGTTTTGTTGATAATTTATAATGATGTTTGTATTCTATTTTGTTTTTGTAACCGGGGGTTCGATTAGTTGGGGTAAAGCCTCAGCCGTCCCCTGCGTGGGATGTCTTTATTGTAAAGTGACTGGCCGGTGGAGGGCATTCAATTTTCCCACTAGGGTTGTTTCGGCAGATCTTTTATGCGGATCGGGGGTTGTCCGGTCCTGATTTGGCTCGGAAGAGTCCGCTGGACCTAAAGCAACAATCAATCAATCAATCAATCAACCCAAACCACTAGCTGTTACGCTGCTGTGCAACCCAGTAGTTTTAACCACAGGCGCTTGTATCTGGACACGCGAGCACCTATGCTCGCGTGTCCAGATACAAGCGCCTGTGGTTTTATCATATCAAAAATATCCCGCGCATCTTTAAACTTCACAGAGATTGTGTAATATAGGGTCTACTTGTCGCGTTGTCACTTTGCCCTCTATGCGTACACCCTAACCTATTTTGCTATCTTTAATGCCAAGGTCGATGAACCAGCTATACTGCATTGTAAACATAACTCGATTTTTACCGGTGTGCTGAATCAACCTTTATTTTAACCATACGAACCCTGTATCACTAAAGGCAGGCTTTCCCATACATGCCTGTATATCACCACTATCAGTTGCAGTAGCTGGTTAGTAATCATTGTTGAGGTGAGTGCCTTCTGACTATTTTGAAGTATAAGAAGCAACCGATAGAAAGACTTTTCGGTTAGGCAAAGTCTTTGTGGTAGGTAATGATTGTGTTTGTTATTACGTTTTACCCCAAAAAATCTGTAAAAAAAAAAAGAAAAAGAAAAAAAACAACAGGTGAAAATTTGAAGAATTTTATACGATTTGTTCGGTTTTTATTTCCACCTTTCCTCTACTAGACCTTTACGTTATTAAAGTATTTTTATCCCCCGTTGGGGTGCCGGGAGTTTCAGTATAAATAGTATCCCCACTTTCTGGAAATGTAGTGCTTTAAATTCTTACTATCGCTGTCTTTCTCATTTGTTCTTTCTCATTTCTGCTCTGTTCTATCAATCTGCTGTATCATCTTCTTCTTCACTAGACCAGTCACCTACCTTTTTTCTTGAAATCTCTTCCGGGACAAGACTCCTTATTTGTGTTTGAGGTCTCTTGGATCAGCTTGGGAATATTGGACGCTTTCTGCCAGGTGGTCACTAGGGCTTCCTACGATGTTATTATTTAGCAATGTAGGCATTTTATAGGTATGTGTTTTGTTGATATTTTATAATGATGTTTGTATTCTATTTTGTTTTTGTAAACGGGGTTTCGATAAATTAGAGTATAGCCTCAGCGTCCCCTGCGTGGGATGTCTTTATTGTAAAGTGACTGGCTGGTGGAGAGCTTTCAGTGTTACCACTAGGGTTGTGTCAGCAGATCTTTTATGCGGATCAGGGGTTGTTTGGTCCTGATTTGTCTCGGAAGAGTCCGCTGGACCTAAAGCAATAATCATGTAATGTAAAGTATTTTTATATTACGCGGCACGGCAAGGGAAATGGCAGCAAAGCCAATCCCTCAACACAGTGCATAGCATCCAATATTTAGGAGAACTTGTATCAGACAATGGGTCCCGACAGGAAGTCCTTTCCAGGATCGCGCAAGCAACTGCTGCCCTGGCAAGGTTGAAACCCATTTGGAAAGACAGGACCATCAGTCTACATTCCAAGGTAAGACTGCTGCGCACCCTTGTCATCTCCACCTTTCTATACGCTTGCGAAACATGGACACTCACAGCAGATCTACAACGAAGAATACAAAGCATGGAGATGAGCTACAGAAGACTTGTGGGCATTTCCTATACCCAGCACATCACCAACGACGAAGTCCGACAGACCATCACACAAGCCATTGGACAAAATGATGACCTGCTCACAGTGGTGAAGAAACGGAAACTCCGATGGTATGGCCACGTCACCAGATCATCAGGCCTTGCAAACTGAAAGACCATCCTGCAAGGCACAGTGCAAGGAGATAGAAGAAGAGGGAGACCGAAAAAGAGGTGGGAGGACAACATTCGAGAGCGAAGCCATCAGGGTTGCTGAGGACAGAGAAAGATGGAGTACGCTGGTTAAACAATCATCTGTGGTGTCACTATACGACCTCCAATTTACGGGATAGGATAGGATAGGTATATTATGAGTCTCATTTTGTGTCGTAATATAATTTGTGGCCGAGGAATAAAAAGAAGCATGCCACCTTACTATACTTCTAAGAGCGCTTGCAGAGAATGGACGCGTACTCTCTGTTCAATAGTTATACAATCGAACGGATGTTTGCCTCTTTATGAGTCCCCCCGTGGGGGTGCCGGGAGTTTCTGTATAAATAGTAGATCTATCCACACTTTCTGGAAATGTAAGTCCCCTATATGCTTACGTACGTGTCCGGGGACGGTAATCTACCTACTGAACTGAACTGAACTGAACTGGAAATGTAGTGCTTTAAATTCCCACTCTGGCGGTCTTCCTCCTTTGTTCTTTCTCATTTCTACTCTGTTCTATCAATCTACTATACTATCTTCTTTGCTAGACCATTCCTATTCTGTTCTATCAATCTACTTTACTATCTTCTTTGCTAGACCACTCCTATTCTGTTCTATCAATCTACTATACTATCTTCTTTGCTAGACCCCTCACCTACCTTTTTTTTCTTCTTCAAAACTCTTTCAAAACTCCTCATTTGTGTATGAGGTCTGTTGGGTCAGCTTAGGAATATTGGACGCTTTGTGCCACATGGTCCATAGGGCTTCTTGTAATATTATTATTTAGTAATGTATGTATTTTATATGTATGTATTTTGCTGATATTTTATTATGAAGTTTATATTCTATTTTATTTTTGTAAACGGGGGCTCGATAAATTAGAATAAGCCTCAGCATCCCCTACATAGGATGCCTTTATTGTAAATTGAGCGGCGTTTGGAGTGTCTTCAGTGTTACCACTAGAGTTGTTTCAGCAGATCTTTTATACGGATCAAGGGTGAGTCCTCTTTCAACCAAGTTGTGGTCCTGATTTTGTGGTCCTGATTCGGCTCTCTGCAGTCCGCTGGACCCTGTAAGCAATGAATAACTAACTAATACTTTATGAGCAATGACCTTACAAAACTTTCCACAGTCGCTAGTGAAACTAGGCTCCGACACAAACGCAGGCAGAAAGTGTGTCTCTGCTCTCTTGCGTCAAATGTTTGTGAATACGTCAATGATCAAACAAACCGAGAGTTACTAGTATCACGAAATGATTGAAATTAACCCGTGTTTTGTTTATTTTACAGAGATAACGGTAATCCACAGGATTAATTAATAAATATCAGTATTTGCCGCGCCTTAAATCCTAGCGCCAAAACATGATAATTACAAATATCATGAGATAATGACACATATCATGGGATAATTACAATTATCAATGGATAATTACTGTAATCATTTTTAAAAAATTGCAAATATCTTCGCGTGATAATATTTTATTTTCAGTTTTGGCTCTAGCAATCCGCCTGGAATTAGGCCAAAAGCGAAAATTTAAATTAATGTTCACTTGATAATTACAAATTTTACGTGTTAATTGTAAATATGTCGTTGGTATTTGTAATTATCGCATGATATTTGTAATTATCAGGTTTTGGAGCTAGTAGGCCATCAAATATGTGAATTACACAGAACACGTGTTAATTACGTACATTATCACTGATACGTAGCCTACGTGTAAGCTAATGCGAGTTTTGGCGCTAGATATAAGCCGCCTTAGCCAGAATGTATGGGGCGCCATGTGTCCATTTATTCTATGTGACCATTCTATACATAGAATAAATTATATGCACATAGAAAGCATTCTATGCACACAAAAAGCATTCATTAGTTGAAATTCCATTTATAAAAAAGAAACCAATATTGTAAGTCATAGAATAAAATTCTTTGTATAGATTAACATTCTATAATATAGTGTAAAATTCTATGTCCATAATACAATTCTATGTATAGAATAACATTTTATAATAGAGAATAATATTCTATGTATGTAATACAATTCTATATTATAGAATGCACTTGTATGCATAGAATTATATTCTATAACATAGAATGAATTCTATTACAAAGAATGAATTCTATAACATAGAATGAGTTCTTTAAAATAAAATAAATTGCATGACATAGAATTGATTCTATACGCATAGAATTCATTCTATAACATAGAATGAATTCTTTAACATAAAATAAATTATATGACATAAAATGAATTCTATGTGCATAGAATAAATTGTATAACATAGAATGAATTCTATAATAAAGAATGAATTCTATATGCATAGAATGAATTTTATAGCATAGAATGAATTCTATGACATAGAATTCATTCTATGACATAGAATGAATTCTATAGGCATAGAATGAATAGTATAACATGAAATGAATAAGATGACATAGAATGAATTCTATGACATAGAATGAATTCTATGACATAGAATGAATTCTATAACATAGAATGAATTCTATAGCATAGAATGAATTCTATAACATAGAATTTATTCTATAGCATAGAATGAATTCTATGTTACAGAATGAATTCTATGTCATAGAATTCATTCTATGCTATAGAATTCATTCTATGTTATAGAATTCATTCTATGCTATAGAATACATTCTATGTCATAGAATTCATTCTATGTCATAGAATTCATTCTATATTATAGAATTCATTCTATGTCATAGAAATCATTCTATGTCATCTTATTCATTCTATGTTATACTATTCATTCTATGCTATAGAATTCATTCTATGTCATAGAATTCATTCTATGTCATAGAATTCATTCTATGTTATAGAATGAAATCAATATAAAAACTTTTTTTTAAATAGTAAAAACTGGGGCACTGTCAAGGTATAGAGAACATTTTTTTATGGCATGGGACTGTATTGCAGAGAGATACACATTGCCACATCCCATCACCACACCACATCACTCTACATCAATGGCTGACGTACGTTCCTAATGCTATGAAGGAACTCATATTGGGCTCTATGCACAAGTCGGCGGCATGGTCACGTGGCGCGGGAATAACAACGCGGTCACGGCTTCTCTTAGCTCGCTCGCGTGTACTCCAAAGCTGCTTAAAAATTTTAAATTTACCGACATTTTGGGATATTGTGATGTTTTGAACATAGCACACTCGTGCAATAATGATTACAGAGCGATTTGTCACTGACATTCAGTTTAGAGTTGACGACATGCAGTGCTTCATCATTTGCGCTCGAAGTGGAAATCGATGAAAGGAAATGTTCTTTTCTTTGCAGAAAGGTTTTACGTCGGAGTTAGAGCATCCAAACGCAGCACAGTACTTCACCATTTTCAAACTCGATCACGCTGTGTTATTCCCGCAGTACGTGGCCGCCACGCCTTTGTGCATAGCGCCCTGGGGGGCCGCTTGGGGTGAAATAGATTTTTTGCAATAATCAGCTTTATGAACCTTTCATTTATTATGTCTCAGAGTTGTATAGCAATATTCGACCTTTAAATATATTAATTATTGCTTTTTATGAGTGTACAGTACGGTTATTTCTTCGGTATTGAGCGAAAAGAACTGATTATTTAATTAGATTTTGTCACTATAAACCCTTACAGAACCTCAGCACATTGTAATGAAAAAAGCAAGCACGCAGGGGCGGAGGGGGGGGGGGGAGGGTGTGACGTCAATTATTTTTATCGCTACGCGAACTACTCACACTAATTATACCGTCAAAGAAGAACAAGAAACCTAAATGCTTGTTCACGAAATTATGATGTCTGATAAAGCCGCAGAGCGCTTGGTACGTCAGCCATTTCTTCAGTTCTCGCGCGCGTGCAAGGCTCCACGTGTCCCTTTATACGTCATAGCCTCGTTTCACATAGAATGACCTAGTTGCGCATAGAATGAGCATTCTATGTTATAGAATGCATTCTATGTTATAGAATGAACATTCTATGTTATAGAATGGATTCTATGTTATAGAATGAACATTCTAAGTTATAGAATGGATTCTATGTTATAGAATGAACATTCTATGTTATAGAATGAATTCTATGTTATAGAATGACCATTCTATGTTATAGAATGAACATTCTATGTTATAGAATGGATCCTATGTTATAGAATGAACATTCTATGTTATAGAATGAACATTCTATAACATAGAATGCATTCTATGTGCACCAAATGTTAAAAAACAATTCTATGAAAATAGAATGTATTCAGTGTTGCGAATAAAATCCATTTTATGTTAAAAAAAGGAATTTTATGTCATACAATTCTTGCTGTGTTATACAATTAATTCTATATACATATAATTCATTTCATTCACATAAAATTAAAAAACACAACTAATAAATTGTAACAAAATTTAGAATTAAAAAAAAGATATTGTATGACACATCACCACATCGCATCATCACCACATCGATCACATCATCACATCACATCACTGCATCACATTGCTTCATCACCATCATCGTGAAAACGCACCACCACATAAAATCACATCATATCAACAAATCATCACATCACATCAGCCATCACAGCAGCAGCACATCTTCACATTGCAGCAGACAGCACATATCATGGCATCAGTGAATCACATCACATAATCTAATCACCCCACCCCTCCCACCCATCACATTTGTGGTGCAGTGTGGTGTGATTTAGAGTGATGTAGTGTGGTGATGTGATGTGGTAATGTGTATGTATGTATCTGCAATACAGTTCTATTATGCCTTAAAAGCAGTGAATCAGACCACATCATCACATAACCTAATCACTCCACACCTACCCATCACATTTGTGGTGCAGTGTGATGTAGAGTGATGTGGTGTGGTGATGGGATGTGGCAATGTGTATATCTCTCTGCAATACAGTCCCATGCCATAAAAAATGTTCTCTATACCTTGACAGTGCCCCAGTTTTTACTATTTAAAAAAAGTGTATATATTGATTTCATTCTATAACATAGAATGAATTCTATGACATAGAATGAATTCTATGACATAGAATGAATTCTATGACATAGAATGAATTCTATGACATAGAATGAATTCTATGACATAGATGGAATTCTATAACATAGAATGAATAAGATGACATAGAATGAATTCTATGACATAGAATGAATTCTATGACATAGAATGAATTCTATAACATAGAATGAATTCTATAGCAAAGAATGAATTCTATGACATAGAATTTATTCTATAGCATAGAATGAATTCTATAGCATAGAATGAATTCTATGACATAGAATTCATTCTGTAACATAGAATTCATTCTATGCTATAGAATAAATTCTATGTCATAGAATTCATTCTATGCTATAGAATTCCTTCTATGTTATAGAATTCATTCTATGTCATAGAATTCATTCTGTGTCGTCTTATTCATTCTATGTTATACTTTTCATTCTATGCCTATAGAATTCATTCTATGTCATAGAATTTATTCCATGCTATAAAATTCATTCTATGCATATAGAATTCATTCTTTATTATAGAATTCATTCTATGTTATACAATTTATTCTATGCACATAGAATTCATTTTATGTCATATAATTTATTTTATGTTAAAGAATTCATTCTATGTTATAGAATGAATTGTATGCACATAGAATAAATTCTATGTTATAGAATTCATTCTTTGTAATAGAATTCATTCTATGTTATAGAATACAATTCTATGCATACAAGTGCATTCTATAATATAGAATTGTATTACATACATAGAATCTTATTCTCTATTATAAAATGTTATTCTATACATAGAATTGTATTATGGACATAGAATTTTACACTATATTATAGAATGTTATTCTATACAAAGAATTTTATTCTATGACTTACAATATTGGTTTCTTTTTTATAAATGGAATTTCAACTAATGAATGCTTTTTGTGTGCATAGAATACTTTCTATGTGCATATAATTTATTCTATGTATAGAATAGTCACATAGAATAAATGGACACATGGCGCCCCATAGAATGATGATCAAGTAAAAAATTGTAAGTATCAAGTGAAAATTGTAATTATTATTTGATAATTACAATTTTCGGTTAGAGCCAAAACTGAAAATTAAACATGATCACGCGAAGATATTTCTAATGTTGCAACTATAATTGTAATTATCCCTTGATAATTGTATTCCATGATATTTGTAATTATCAGGTTTGGGCGCTAGTAGGCCGTCATATTGTTCTAAACAGAGATACAATTGTTTGATTTTGTTGTGGGCTCCTAACGATGATAAACAGGGACAGAGATCTACGAAAAGGTTTACAGGGGTGCTATTCAGGAAGCATTTACCCAGGGGATAAATCCGCGAAGCAGTGGGTAATTCCGCACCCTACTGGGTAAATCCTTCCTGAATACCACCCAGGTAAAGCTTTTTGTAGATCTCTGTCCATGTTTATTATCGTTGGGAGCCCACAACAAAATCAAACAAATTTATCGCTAACAAAATCAAACAAATTTATCGATAACAGTCGCGCACTTGTAAAACTAAAACCAGCAAAGCGGACCAGGATCTTTACCATTGGACCGGAGAATGCCCGTCATTCATTTGTCTGTTGTTATTATTATGCTATCCTATCCTATCCTATATCCCATAACTCGAAGATCGTTGGGGCACTACAGATAATCGTTTAACCAGCGTACTCCATCTTTCTCTGTCCTCAGCAACCCTCATGGCTTCATTCAGTGTCAAGCCAGTCCATTCTCTAATGTTGTCCTCCCACCTCTTTTTCTGTCTCCCTCTTCTTCTGCCTCCTTGTACCGTGCCTTGCAGGATGGTCTTTGCAAGGCCTGGTGCTCTGGTGACGTGACCATACATCGGAGTTTCCGTTTTTTTCACCACTGTGAGCAGGTCATCATGTTGTCCAATGGCTTGTGTGATGGTATGTCGGACTTCGTCGATGGTGATGTGCTGGGTATAGGAAATGCCCATAAGTCTTCTGTAACACCTCATCTCCATGCTTTGTATTCTTCGTTGTACATCTGCTGTGAGGGTCAATGTTTCACAAGCATATAGGAAGATGGAGATGACAAGGGAGCGCAGCAGCCTTACCTTGGAATGTAGACTGACGGTCCTGTCTTTCCAAATGGGCTTCAACCTTGTCTGGGCAGCAGTTGTTTGTGCGATCCTGGAGAGGATTTCCTGTCGGGACCCATTGTCTGATACAATGGCTCCTCAATATTTAAAGCTATGTACTGTGTTGAGGGATTGGCCTTGGACTTTGAACCCCTCGGGGTCATGAGCAATCTTGCCACTGTAGATTGTTCTAACCTATAAAGGGAAAAGTGAAAGCCCCAGTTGAAAACCTGTCTTGACTTTGTAGGCATGACCGATTCACTGCGGCAACAGTACCCCCGTTGGGGTGCCGGGGGTTTCAGTATAAATAGTATCCCCACTTTTTGGAAATAAAGTGCTTTAAATTCCCACTGTCGCTGTCTTTCTCATTTGCTCTTTCTCATTCCTGCTCTGTTCTATCAATCTGCTATACTATCGTCTTCTTCGCTATACCAGTCATCTACCTTTTTTCTTGAAAACTCTTCCGGGACAAGACTCCTTGTTCGTGTATGAGGTCTGTTGGATCAGCTTGGGAATGTTGGACGCTTTCTGCCAGGTGGTCACTAGGGCCTCCTATGATGTTATTATTTAGCAATGTAGGCATTTTATATGTATGTGTTTTGTTGATTATTTATAATGATGTTTGTATTCTATTTTGTTTTTGTAAACGGGGGTTCGATTAGTTGGGGTAAAGCCTCAGCCGTCCCCTGCGTGGGATGTCTTTATTGTAAAGTGACTGGCTGGTAGAGGGCATTCAGTTTTCCCACTAGGGTTGTTTCAGCAGATCTTTTATGCGGATTGGGGGTTGTCCGGTCCTGATTTGGCTCGGAAGAGTCCGCTGGACCTAAAGCAACAACTATGTAATGTAATGTCTTGGACTTTGATGTCCATGTTGATGCCATTGGCATTGTTGGTCATCTCCAACCTCCGTTTTGCGGATGAGATTGATGGATTGGCTGGAGAGGAACAAGAACTTGAACAACTGATACAGCGGTCTGACACCCCCTCCAGTGCCTATGGAATGTAATGGAAATAAGGGCAGAGAAGACGTAAATGATGACCAATAACACCAATGGCAATTATTACACTGCCTGATTTTGTTAATCAGAAACAAGTCTTTATCTTCGTCAGCACATAACAACACAGCAAGAAGCATGGCGCAGCCCAAAGTTGAGGTCGCCCTGAAGAACTCATGCGGCAGCATTGGAGAAGGACCTCACTGGGATGATGCGACTCAGTCCCTCCTCTACGTGGACATCAAGAATCTGGACGTCCATCGTTACGACACCGCGACTGGAGAAGACCAAGTACGCCATCTCAGTAAGTCGTGTCCTTTTTACTTTGCAGACTTGATAATCTGAAGCAAATGAAATGCGTGTCTTGGGTAGGAATAGTATAGGTGACTGTCTGCCTCTCTTGTTTATTTTGTTTAAATAAATCACTATATTACAGCCTCATCATCATCCTCATCATCATCACATCATCATGATCGTCATCATCATCATCACGTCATCATGATCGTCATCATCACCACCTGCCCCCGTGGGGGTGCCGGGGGTTTCAGTATAAATAGTATCCCCACTTTCTGGAAATTTAGTGCTTTAAATTCCCACTCTCGCTGTCTTTCTCCTTTGTTCTTTCTCATTCCTACTCTGTTCTATCAATCTACTAAACTATCTTCTTCTTCGCTAGACCAGTCACCTACCTTTTTTCTTGAAAACTCTTCTGGGACGAAACTCCTCATTTGTGTGTGTGAGGTTTGTTGGATCAGCTTGGGAATATTGGACGCTTTCTGCCAGGTGGTCACTGGGGCTTCATATGATGTTATTATTTGGCAATGTAGGCATTTTATATGTATGCATTTTTTGATATTTTATAATGATGTTTGTATTCTATTTTGTTTTTGTAAACGGGGGTTCGATAAATTAGAGTATAGCCTCAGCGTCCCCTGCGTGGGATGTCTTTATAGTAAAGTGACCGGCTGGTGGAGTGCCTTCAATGTTACCACTAGGGTTGTTTCAGCAGATCTTTTATGCGGATCAGGGTTGAGTCGTCTTTCAGCGAAGTTGTGGTCTTGATTCTGTGGTCCTGATTCGGCTCTTTGCAGTCCACTGGACCCTGTAAGCAATGAATAACTATCACCACCACCACCTCCACCTCCACTACCATCACCACCACAGTCATCATCGACATTATAATCCACATCATACCCACCACTATGACCACCCCAAAATCGTCAACATCGTCATTATCATCACTACAACCACCAACATCACCAACACAAATTTGTACCACCAACTCCACCATTCCACATCGTTAAATGCAGCGTTTTAACTATCATGCCCCAAGTGATTCTCCTCATCCTCATTTCGTCTACAGAGGATACTGTGAGTCTGGTGGTGCCTCGGCGCGCTGGAGGTTACGTGGTGGGGCTGGGTCGTCGCCTGGCTCTGCTGGAGTGGGACACGGGAATGGTGAGCACTATTCAAGACGTGGAGAGGGACTCTGGCACCCGATTCAACGACGGCAAGTGCGACGCCAAAGGACGGCTCTGGGCAGGTAAAAAAACAAAGGGCCTAGATATTAGAATCACTAGATAAACGACTACACGTACTATGACTTCATCATGTTTGGGACCAAATTATTAAGTATGGCTATGTAAAAGCATAGGCTCCTGTTTCTAAGTTAAACTAATGTTAGCTTATGCATTTGCAGGCACTATGGGTCCGGAGGTCGGTCACGCGAAAGTGGAACCGGAAGCAGGCAATCTCTACACCCTAGACATCGATCGCTCTATCGAGAAGAAGATCAGCAAGGTCCACATCTCTAACGGCCTAGCCTGGACTGAAGACAATCGCACTTTCTACTACATCGACTCCATCCCCAGGAAGATCTTCGCCTACGACTTCGACTTGGAAACTGGAGATATTAGTAAGTATATCTACTGTATTCCTGCGGTCATCATTATCACTTTCTTCTTCTTCTTCTTCTTCTTCTTCTTCTTCTTCTTCTTCTTCTTCTTCTTCTTCTTCTTCTTCTTCTACTTCTTCTTCTTCTTCTTCTTCTTCTTCTTCTTCTTCTTCTTCTTCTTCTTCTTCTTCTTCTTCTTTCATAATAGCATTCACTAATCGGGTGAATCCCTATGTTGCATTGCACCCCTTGGGGTCATGAGCAATCTTGCCACTGTAGATTGTTCAAACCTATAAAGGGAAAAGTGAAAGCCACAGTTGAAAACCTGTCTTTCCTTTATAGGCAAGACAGATTCACTGCGGCAACAGTACCCCCGTTGGAGTGCCGGGGGTTTTCAGTATAAATAGTATCCCCACTTTATGGAACTTTAGTGCTTTAAATTCCCAATGTCGCTGTCTTCCTCATTTACTCTTTCCCTTTTCCTGCTCTGTCCTTCACTCTGCTATCCTATCTTCTTCTTCGCTAGATCAATGACCTACCTTTTTTCTTGAAAACTCTTCCTGGACAAGACTCCTTGTTTGTGTATGAGGTCTGTTGGATCAGCTTGGGAGTGTTGGACGCTTTCTGCCGGGTGGTCACTAGGGCTTCCTATGATTGTACTATTTAGCACTATAGGCATTTTATATGTATGTGTTTGTTGATGATTTATAATGATGTTTGTATTCTATTTTGTTTTTGTAACCGGGGGTTCGCGTAGTTGAGGTCAACCCTCAGCCGTCCCCCGCGTGGGATGTCTTTATTGTAAAGTGACTGGCCGGTGGAGGGCATTCAATTTTCCCACTGGGGTTGTTTTAGCAGATCTTTTATGCGGATCGGGGGTTGTCCGGTCCTGACTTGGCTCGGAAGAGTCCGCTGGACCTAAAGCAACAATAAATCAATCAATCAATCATGTTGCATTGCACATGAACACCGTTTGTATCTACAAGTCAAAAGCGACTGTAGATAACACGGACGGAAGCTTTTTCAAAGAGGAACATTTTCTAATGTCTCTGAGTAACACTGAGCTGGCCGCTATTGGACAATTAGAAGTAAAGACTAGCCAGCTGTTGGATAGTTCAAAGCGAACAGGCGCTTATATATTTTAGTTGTCATCCAATCAGCCATGATTTTTTGCATTTGGCCTTGTTGCAAATATGTCATGTTTCTGTCTTAATCATTGTGTACAGGCAAAAAAAGAGTTGTTGTGGATTTCCCAGCTGACCTTGCCGAATACGGTCTGCCCGATGGCATGACAATTGACACTGATGGAAAGCTTTGGGTAGCCTGTTATGGAGCTGCCGCTGTCTTCAAGTTTGATCCAGAGACGGGTGAGTGCAGACGATCATATATTGGTCGTTATGCAGGTATGGTGGCTGTGAAGATGGATGATGTTGGTGAAGTCGACGATAATGATGAAGATGAACATGTTTCTGGTGGTGGTGGCGGTAGTGGTGGCGGTGGTGGTGGTGAAAATGATAATGATCGTGGTGATGGTGATTGTGGCATTAGTTATGCTGCTAGATTGTGGCGGTGGCAGTAATGGTTGTGATGATGATGTCGATGATGATGATAATGATTAGTGGTGGTAATGATGATGATGATGATGATGATGATGATGATGATGATGATGATGATGATGATGATGATGATGATGATGATGATATTATCAGACAAGGACGACGATGCTGTGCTGACAAAAGTCAACTGTAGAAAAATACAAGAAGTGGGGGAAATTAGGAGATTGATCACAGGTCTATTGTGGATCGTGCAATAATGACAACATCATTAAGGACAATGATAAAGAAATCCATAGTAAAATCTTAAGCTTACTTCTTTGCTCGCTATATACAAAATGTCCTTTTTAATATATTTTCGTTTCAGGTAAAACTCTGCAAAAAATCGACATTCCTGCCAAGCAGACGACATCTGTGTGCTGGGGAGGAAAAAACTTGGATGAGTTGTACGTCACGTGCGCAAGAGTCTACCTGACGGATGAAGAGTTTCGCACTCAGCAGCCGTTGGCTGGATCCGTTTTCAAGGTCACCGGAACCGGAAGCAAGGGCAGACCAGCCTTCGTGTACGAAGGATAAAATGTCAAAAGAACAAAGACTGAAGTTTAAACTGCTAGGCGAAGTCGCATCTATATCTTTTTCTGCGTGTAGCTTGGGTGTTGAACTGTGCGACAAGTAGAAGATTACAATTAATGATACGTTTAATTTTATTTTTATACAATAACATTGACATAATCATGAAATAAAATTCAATGTATAGTATATAATAAAATGATTTAAACAAATTTTTTAAATATGAATTTGACTCTCTCTCTCTCTCTCTCTCTCTCTCTCTCTCTCTCTCTCTCTCTCTCTCTCTCTCTCTCTCTCTCTCTCTCTCTCTCGTTCTCTCTCTTTCGCTCCCCTTAACCCAGGCCATCAACGGCAACCACCCCCAGATGGAGAAGATTGTTCTTCATGCGGGCACAAACAATATCGACAGGAACACCAATGACAGCATTATGCACAAATTTCAAGCCCTTGTGTCAAAGTGAAGGTTTTCCCCATGGCCTCTATAGTCCTAAACAGTAGTGTACCATGACCTCTATAGCCCTAAACAGTAGTGTACCATGACCTCTATAGCACTAAACAGTAGTGTACCATGGCCTCTATAGCCCTAAACAGTAGTGTACCATGGCCTCTATAGCCCTAAACAGTAGTGTACCATGGCCTCTATAGCCCTAAACAGTAGTGTACCATGGCCTCTATAGCCCTAAACAGTAGTGTACCATGGCCTCTATAGTCCTAAACAGTAGTGTACCATGACCTCTATAGCCCTAAACAGTAGTGTACCATGGCCTCTATAGTCCTAAACAGTAGTGTACCATGGCCTATATAGCCCTAAACAGTAGTGTACCATGGCCTATATAGCCCTAAACAGTAGTGTACCATGGCCTCTATAGCCCTAAACAGTAGTGTACCATGGCCTCTATAGCCCTAAACAGTAGTGTACCATGGCCTCTATAGCCCTAAACAGTAGTGTACCATGGCCTATATAGCCCTAAACAGTAGTGTACCATGGCCTCTATAGCCCTAAACAGTATTGTACCATGGCCTCTATAGCCCTAAACAGTAGTGTACCATGACCTCTATAGCCCTAAACAGTAGTGTACCATGGCCTCTATAGCCCTAAACAGTAGTGTACCATGGCCTCTATAGCCCTAAACAGTAGTGTACCATGGCCTCTATAGCCCTAAACAGTAGTGTACCATGGCCTCTATAGCCCTAAACAGTAGTGTACCATGACCTCTATAGCACTAAACAGTATTGTACCATGACCTCTATAGCCCTAAACAGTAGTGTACCATGACCTCTATAGCACTAAACAGTAGTGTACCATGGCCTCTATAGCACTAAACAGTAGTGTACCATGGCCTCTATAGCACTAAACAGTAGTGTACCATGACCTCTATAGCCCTAAACAGTAGTGTACCATGGCCTCTATAGCCCTAAACAGTAGTGTACCATGGCCTCTATAGCCCTAAACAGTAGTGTACCATGGCCTCTATAGCCCTAAACAGTAGTGTACCATGGCCTCTATAGCCCTAAACAGTAGTGTACCATGGCCTCTATAGCCCTAAACAGTAGTGTACCATGGCCTCTATAGCCCTAAACAGTAGTGTACCATGACCTCTATAGCACTAAACAGTAGTGTACCATGGCCTCTATAGCACTAAACAGTAGTGTACCATGGCCTCTATAGCACTAAACAGTAGTGTACCATGGCCTCTATAGCCCTAAACAGTAGTGTACCATGACCTCTATAGCACTAAACAGTAGTGTACCATGACCTCTATAGCACTAAACAGTAGTGTACCATGACCTCTATAGCCCTAAACAGTAGTGTACCATGGCCTCTATAGCCCTAAACAGTATTGTACCATGGTCTCTATAGCCCTAAACAGTAGTGTACCATGGCCTCTATAGCCCTAAACAGTATTGTACCATGACATCTATAGCCCTAAACAGTAGTGTACCATGGCCTCTATAGCCCTAAACAGTAGTGTACCATGGCCTCTATAGCACTAAACAGTAGTGTACCATGGCCTCTATAGCCCTAAACAGTAGTGTACCATGGCCTCTATAGCCCTAAACAGTAGTGTACCATGGCCTCTATAGCACTAAACAGTATTGTACCATGGCCTCTATAGCCCTAAACAGTAGTGTACCATGACCTCTATAGCACTAAACAGTAGTGTACCATGGCCTCTATAGCCCTAAACAGTAGTGTACCATGGTCTCTATAGCCCTAAACAGTAGTGTACCATGACCTCTATAGCCCTAAACAGTAGTGTACCATGACCTCTATAGCCCTAAACAGTAGTGTACCATGACCTCTATAGCCCTAAACAGTAGTGTACCATGGCCTCTATAGCCCTAAACAGTAGTGTACCATGGCCTCTATAGCCCTAAACAGTAGTGTACCATGGCCTCTATAGCACTAAACAGTATTGTACCATGGCCTCTATAGCCCTAAACAGTAGTGTACCATGACCTCTATAGCACTAAACAGTAGTGTACCATGGCCTCTATAGCCCTAAACAGTAGTGTACCATGGTCTCTATAGCCCTAAACAGTAGTGTACCATGACCTCTATAGCCCTAAACAGTAGTGTACCATGACCTCTATAGCCCTAAACAGTAGTGTACCATGACCTCTATAGCCCTAAACAGTAGTGTACCATGGCCTCTATAGCCCTAAACAGTAGTGTACCATGGCCTCTATAGCCCTAAACAGTAGTGTACCATGACCTCTATAGCACTAAACAGTAGTGTACCATGGCCTCTATAGCACTAAACAGTAGTGTACCATGGCCTCTATAGCACTAAACAGTAGTGTACCATGGCCTCTATAGCCCTAAACAGTAGTGTACCATGACCTCTATAGCACTAAACAGTAGTGTACCATGACCTCTATAGCACTAAACAGTAGTGTACCATGACCTCTATAGCCCTAAACAGTAGTGTACCATGACCTCTATAGCCCTAAACAGTATTGTACCATGGTCTCTATAGCCCTAAACAGTAGTGTACCATGGCCTCTATAGCCCTAAACAGTATTGTACCATGACATCTATAGCCCTAAACAGTAGTGTACCATGGCCTCTATAGCCCTAAACAGTAGTGTACCATGGCCTCTATAGCACTAAACAGTAGTGTACCATGGCCTCTATAGCCCTAAACAGTAGTGTACCATGGCCTCTATAGCCCTAAACAGTAGTGTACCATGGCCTCTATAGCACTAAACAGTATTGTACCATGGCCTCTATAGCCCTAAACAGTAGTGTACCATGACCTCTATAGCACTAAACAGTAGTGTACCATGGCCTCTATAGCCCTAAACAGTAGTGTACCATGGTCTCTATAGCCCTAAACAGTAGTGTACCATGACCTCTATAGCCCTAAACAGTAGTGTACCATGACCTCTATAGCCCTAAACAGTAGTGTACCATGACCTCTATAGCCCTAAACAGTAGTGTACCATGGCCTCTATAGCCCTAAACAGTAGTGTACCATGGCCTCTATAGCCCTAAACAGTAGTGTACCATGGCCTCTATAGCACTAAACAGTATTGTACCATGGCCTCTATAGCCCTAAACAGTAGTGTACCATGACCTCTATAGCACTAAACAGTAGTGTACCATGGCCTCTATAGCCCTAAACAGTAGTGTACCATGACCTCTATAGCCCTAAACTGTAGTGTACCATGGTCTCTATAGCCCTAAACAGTAGTGTACCATGGCCTCTATAGCCCTAAACAGTAGTGTACCATGGCCTCTATAGCACTAAACAGTAGTGTACCATGGTCTCTATAGCCCTAAACTGTAGTGTACCATGGTCTCTATAGCCCTAAACAGTAGTGTACCATGGCCTCTATAGCCCTAAACAGTAGTGTACCATGGTCTCTATAGCCCTACACAGTAGTGTACCATGGCCTCTATAGCCCTAAACAGTAGTGTACCATGGCCTCTATAGCCCTAAACAGTAGTGTACCATGGCCTCTATAGCCCTAAACAGTAGTGTACCATGGCCTCTATAGCCCTAAACAGTAGTGTACCATGACCTCTATAGCCCTAAACAGTAGTGTACCATGACCTCTATAGCCCTAAACAGTAGTGTACCATGGCCTCTATAGCCCTAAACAGTAGTGTACCATGGCCTCTATAGCCCTAAACAGTAGTGTACCATGGCCTCTATAGCCCTAAACAGTAGTGTACCATGGCCTCTATAGCCCTAAACAGTAGTGTACCATGACCTCTATAGCCCTAAACAGTAGTGTACCATGGCCTCTATAGCCCTAAACAGTATTGTACCATGGCCTCTATAGCCCTAAACAGTATTGTACCATGGCCTCTATAGCCCTAAACAGTAGTGTACCATGACCTCTATAGCCCTAAACAGTAGTGTACCATGGCCACTATAGCCCTAAACAGTAGTGTACCATGGCCTCTATAGCCCTAAACAGTAGTGTACCATGGTCTCTATAGCCCTAAACAGTATTGTACCATGGCCTCTATAGCCCTAAACAGTATTGTACCATGGCCACTATAGCCCTAAACAGTAGTGTACCATGACCTCTATAGCCCTAAACAGTAGTGTACCATGACCTCTATAGCCCTAAACAGTAGTGTACCATGGCCTCTATAGCCCTAAACAGTATTGTACCATGGCCTCTATAGCCCTAAACAGTAGTGTACCATGGCCTCTATAGCCCTAAACAGTAGTGTACCATGACCTCTATAGCCCTAAACAGTATTGTACCATGGCCTCTATAGCCCTAAACAGTAGTGTACCATGGCCTCTATAGCCCTAAACAGTAGTGTACCAAGACCTTTATAGCACTAAACAGTAGTGTACCATGGCCTCTATAGCCCTAAACAGTAGTGTACCATGACCTCTATAGCCCTAAACAGTAGTGTACCATGGCCTCTATAGCCCTAAACAGTATTGTACCATGGCCACTATAGTCCTAAACAGTAGTGTACCATGGTCTCTATAGCCCTAAACAGTATTGTACCATGACCTCTATAGCCCTAAACAGTAGTGTACCATGGCCTCTATAGCCCTAAACAGTAGTGTACCATGACCTCTATAGCCCTAAACAGTAGTGTACCATGGCCTCTATAGCCCTAAACAGTAGTGTACCATGGCCTCTATAGCCCTAAACAGTATTGTACCATGGCCACTATAGCCCTAAACAGTAGTGTACCATGACCTCTATAGCCCTAAACAGTAGTGTACCATGACCTCTATAGCCCTAAACAGTAGTGTACCATGGCCTCTATAGCCCTAAACAGTATTGTACCATGGCCTCTATAGCCCTAAACAGTAGTGTACCATGGCCTCTATAGCCCTAAACAGTAGTGTACCATGACCTCTATAGCCCTAAACAGTATTGTACCATGGCCTCTATAGCCCTAAACAGTAGTGTACCATGGCCTCTATAGCCCTAAACAGTAGTGTACCATGACCTCTATAGCACTAAACAGTAGTGTACCATGGCCTCTATAGCCCTAAACAGTAGTGTACCATGGCCTCTATAGCCCTAAACAGTAGTGTACCATGACCTCTATAGCCCTAAACAGTAGTGTACCATGGCCTCTATAGCCCTAAACAGTAGTGT
This sequence comes from Oncomelania hupensis, assembly GCA_036898135.1. Taxonomy (NCBI): domain Eukaryota; kingdom Metazoa; phylum Mollusca; class Gastropoda; order Littorinimorpha; family Pomatiopsidae; genus Oncomelania; species Oncomelania hupensis. The sequence continues at coordinate 25,617,263 of CM072516.1, forward strand.
ACCATGACCTCTATAGCCCTAAACAGTAGTGTACCATGGCCTCTATAGCCCTAAACAGTAGTGTACCATGGCCTCTATAGCCCTAAACAGTAGTGTACCATGACCTCTATAGCCCTAAACAGTAGTGTACCATGGCCTCTATAGCCCTAAACAGTAGTGTACCATGGCCTCTATAGCCCTAAACAGTAGTGTACCATGACCTCTATAGCCCTAAACAGTAGTGTACCATGGCCTCTATAGCCCTAAACAGTAGTGTACCATGGCCTCTATAGCACTAAACAGTAGTGTACCATGACCTCTATAGCCCTAAACAGTAGTGTACCATGGCCTCTATAGCCCTAAACAGTAGTGTACCATGGCCTCTATAGCCCTAAACAGTAGTGTACCATGGCCTCTATAGCCCTAAACAGTAGTGTACCATGGCCTCTATAGCCCTAAACAGTAGTGTACCATGGCCTCTATAGCCCTAAACAGTAGTGTACCATGACCTCTATAGCCCTAAACAGTAGTGTACCATGACCTCTATAGCCCTAAACAGTAGTGTACCATGACCTCTATAGCCCTAAACAGTATTGTACCATGGTCTCTATAGCCCTAAACAGTATTGTACCATGGCCTCTATAGCCCTAAACAGTATTGTACCATGACCTCTATAGCACTAAACAGTAGTGTACCATGGCCTCTATAGCCCTAAACAGTAGTGTACCATGACCTCTATAGCCCTAAACAGTATTGTACCATGGCCTCTATAGCCCTAAACAGTATTGTACCATGACCTCTATAGCACTAAACAGTAGTGTACCATGACCTCTATAGCCCTAAACAGTAGTGTACCATGGCCTCTATAGCCCTAAACAGTAGTGTACCATGACCTCTATAGCCCTAAACAGTATTGTACCATGGCCTCTATAGCCCTAAACAGTAGTGTACCATGGCCTCTATAGCCCTAAACAGTAGTGTACCATGACCTCTATAGCCCTAAACAGTAGTGTACCATGGCCTCTATAGTCCTAAACAGTAGTGTACCATGACCTCTATAGCCCTAAACAGTAGTGTACCATGACCTCTATAGCCCTAAACAGTAGTGTACCATGACCTCTATAGCCCTAAACAGTATTGTACCATGGTCTCTATAGCCCTAAACAGTATTGTACCATGGCCTCTATAGCCCTAAACAGTATTGTACCATGACCTCTATAGCACTAAACAGTAGTGTACCATGGCCTCTATAGCCCTAAACAGTAGTGTACCATGACCTCTATAGCCCTAAACAGTATTGTACCATGGCCTCTATAGCCCTAAACAGTATTGTACCATGACCTCTATAGCACTAAACAGTAGTGTACCATGACCTCTATAGCCCTAAACAGTAGTGTACCATGGCCTCTATAGCCCTAAACAGTAGTGTACCATGACCTCTATAGCCCTAAACAGTATTGTACCATGGCCTCTATAGCCCTAAACAGTAGTGTACCATGGCCTCTATAGCCCTAAACAGTAGTGTACCATGGCCTCTATAGCCCTAAACAGTAGTGTACCATGGCCTCTATAGTCCTAAACAGTAGTGTACCATGACCTCTATAGCCCTAAACAGTAGTGTACCATGGCCTCTATAGCCCTAAACAGTAGTGTACCATGGTCTCTATAGCCCTAAACAGTAGTGTACCATGGCCTCTATAGCCCTAAACAGTAGTGTACCATGACCTCTATAGCCCTAAACAGTAGTGTACCATGGCCTCTATAGCCCTAAACAGTAGTGCCCCATGACATCTATAGCCCTAAACAGTAGTGTACCATGACCTCTATAGCCCTAAACAGTAGTGTACCATGGCCTCTATAGCCCTAAACAGTAGTGTACCATGGTCTCTATAGCCCTAAACAGTATTGTACCATGACATCTATAGCCCTAAACAGTAGTGTACCATGACCTCTATAGCCCTAAACAGTAGTGTACCATGGCCTCTATAGCCCTAAACAGTAGTGTACCATGGCCTCTATAGCCCTAAACAGTAGTGTACCATGGCAGTCAGCTCAAAACCAAGTAGAAAACTTGAACAAAGAACTATAGCGTCCCATTGAAAGAGTCAGGGCATGGATTGTTTTGTGGACCCGTATTTCTGCAAGCCATCTTGCAAATGGTGGAGTCCATTTATCCAGAAAAGGGCTTGGGGTTGTTTTAACAGAGGTTAAGGCCTTCATGAAACTTGCAAGTGATGTAGGCTGGCCCATCAAAGTGGTGACATGCACAGCTTCTGAACAACAAATGAAAGCGACTCCGCCATCGCCATCGCCATCGCCATCGCAACTAGTTCACAAACACACACCCACAGAGTCTGTCCCTCATCAATCCCGATATCCACGGAACTATGTGAATTGCAGTCCTATGATGCAATATCCTTATATCGCCTTCCCCGTCATGGTATGCCCCACCTCATACTGTACAATTGGTGGTACCAAGGCCAACACTTACAATATCCCCAAACGATGTACAGACCTCACCCACCAACTGCACAACCTTACACCCAACACTTCCCTTAAGGGAGCGTAGACTACTTTATGTACAATCAATCGTGTACAAACCTCAGTACCTTAGCCTCGCTATACGACCTTTGGAATATGTATTGTTTGTTCCGCTGCTTTTTAGTAGCAGTGGTATAGTCTAGCTAACTTCCAGTAGTAGTGGCATAGCCTAGCAAACTTCCAGTAGCAGTGGCATGGTCTAGCTAACTTCCAGTAGCATCTAGTGGTATAGTCTAGCTAACTTCCAGTAGCAGTGGCATAGTCTAGCTAACTTCCAGTAGCAGTGGCATGGTCTAGCTAACTTCCAGTAGCATCTAGTGGTATAGTCTAGCTAACTTCCAGTAGCAGTGGCATAGTCTAGCAAACTTCCAGTAGCAGTGGCATGGTCTAGCTAACTTCCAGTAGCATCTAGTGGTATAGTCTAGCTAACTTCCAGTAGCAGTGGCATAGTCTAGCTAACTTCCAGTAGCAGTGGCATGGTCTAGCTAACTTCCAGTAGCATCTAGTGGTATAGTCTAGCTAACTTCCAGTAGCAGTGGCATAGTCTAGCTAACTTCCAGTAGCAGTGGCATGGTACGTCTAGCTAACTTCCAGTAGCATCTAGTGGTATAGTCTAGCTAACTTCCAGTAGCAGTGGCATAGTCTAGCTAACTTCCAGTAGCAGTGGCATGGTACGTCTAGCTAACTTCCAGTAGCATCTATAGTGGTATAGTCTAGCTAACTTCCAGTAGCAGTGGCATAGTCTAGCCAACTTCCAGTAGCTAAGCATACATACTTCGTCTATTAGTATTGCTGTTGTAGTTCTTGTTGCGTTTGTTTACGTTTTGCTGCTAATTTTTCATTATTCTAATTTTGTACCTTTTCATTTTATTGTCTTTTAATTTGTGAACGTTGAATACGTTTTCAATTGAAATTGTCTGCCTCACATAATTTTATAGATGGATTACACATTTGCCCCGGCAGTGTGTATCACCTAAATAATAAGCTACATGATGTTTGTAATGTGCTCACTGGTCCACCATGCCTTCCTGTTCTATATATTTGTACTCTGGCAAGCCAGGGTACACAGGTTGCTGTTTAAAATGTAGACAGAGAGACAACTGTTGTCTGCGAGTTTCATTTGGACGATAATACCTCCCCATATCCCCCTTGATACCTCCCATACCCCCCCTGATATCTCCCCGTCCCCCTCATGATGCCTCACCATACCCCCTTGATACCTCCCCGAACCCACTTGATACCTCCCCATACCCCCTTGATACCTTCCGTACCCCCCTTGTAACCTACCTGTACCCTCCTTGATACTTCCCCGTTGATCGTTTCGCAGGTATGGATGAAAGGAATCGACCATCACCATACCCCCTTATATATACCCGTATCCCCGTTATGCCTACCCATGCCCCTTTAAACCTACCCGTAGCCCCCGTTTACCTACACGTACCACCCCATCCCGATCCTTGGTACTACTACTACTACTACTACTACTACTACTACTACTACTACTATTACTACTACTACTACTACTACTATTGAATATAGAATAATACAAATAGAAATCATAAAAAACACCAAGGTTTTAAAAGAAAATTTGATATAATAATAATAATAATAATAATAATAATAATAATAATAATAATAATAATAATAATAATAATAATAATAATAATAAATTATTATTATTATTATTATTATTATTATTATTATTATTATTAGTTTAATAATAATAATAATAATAATAATAATAATAATAATAATAATAATAATAATAATAATAATAATAATAATAATAATAATAATAATAATAATAATAATAAATTAAAGGTAAAAAGCCTAAATTAAAAAGAAAAATATCCATATTGTAGTGTAAAAAAAACACACATTTAAAAAAATATGGCCCTCGTGAGATTTGAACTTGGGTCGCCCTGCACGGTATATATATATTTATATATATATAATTCTAACATTTTCCTTATTTGGGCTCCAGAAGATGGTAAATAAACCAACTCGCATTACATCAGATACAGATACCTTTTTTGATCACATTTATACGAACAATCCCTCTAAAATACAACATGTTAAAGTGTCCAATATCAGCCTCAGTGACTACAATCCTGTTACGTGCACATGGACGTATAAACTCCCTAACAATGTTAAGGGTAAACGTACTACTGTAGAATACCGTTCGCTCAAGAATTTTGATGCTGTGTCCTTTTTGTATAATATGCACTTTTAAAAAAAAAATAAATTTACGTCCCCGGACACATTAAGCGTATAGGGGACGGTTTCTGATGTTAAAGATGCATTATTGATCTGGTACAATATTTTTATGCCTCTTATTGACAAACGTGCTCCATTTCGAAGAAGAAGAGTAAAACAAAACAATTCCAGCGTGGCTTAATTACTTCTTCTATAGTTCAAGAAATGATAATTTTAATTTGAAGACTATAAAAAGCAGAGAAATAAATTACGTTAGTACCTTAGTTAAAATGTTAAAAAAGAAAAAGAAAAAAACAGAATATTAAAAAAAATCAACAATTAGTCGGACACTGTTAATTATGTTTATTCTTGTGAATTTTTTGTATTTTAAATTGGTTCACTCATTAGTTTAATTCTGCTTTCTTGCAGGTATTTTGAGAATGAAAATAATATATGCAAAGCAGATGCAGATGTTTCGGTGTGGCAACAGAGTGGCCAGCAACAGAAAAGACTGCTGTCTGACATTAAAATTGGGTATAAAATAGTTTTAATCTACTTCCCACTCCACCTCTCTCTCTCTCTCTCTCTCTCTCTCTCTCTCTCTCTCTCTCTCTCTCTCTCTCTCTCTCTCTCTCTCTCTCTCCATGCCCTTGTGCCACTTATAAATTTAAAATTTGGCTTAAGGGGGGAGATTAAATTGTGAGGAAAAAAAAAGAAAGAAAAGATAATAAATTATCTTATTAGTAATTCATGTTAAGTGATGACTGCTCATATATATTCATACATTTTTTTTGTGGCTAATATTTGCAAAATTTAAATCTAAAATAATGTTGCGTCTGAATGTTCAAAAGATCGTCTGCAATAGCAGTAACTGTCTTATCTCTCCTTAGAATATGCATGGGGGCACAAGTATATCAACTAGTTGATATACTTGTGATGGGGGCTAATGCAGAAAGGTAAAATGCAGCCGAACCGACTCCTTTCCTCCGTAATGGCACATACTGACTAGCCCATACACCCGCACATTGGCACACACACACACTGATACATTCACGCGCGCGCGTTCGCTCACCCTACTCCTCCCCCCTCCTATCCTCACACGCACACACACGCACGCCTAACACGCCAACCCGCTTAACACACACACACACACACACATACCTGAACACACACATTGATAAATCAAACAATCAAAAATAGCTATAGATTTTGGATCGGAATTTCACCTGTCAGTCTTTAATGTAAATAGTTTTATGCACCGCCCACTCTAGATTAATTAATGCAATGTAATTCACCCTTGAATAAAACTGTAGTACTATGTGTAAATATAGATAACTAAATTTACATGCTCAAATAGCAATCGGAGATTTAATAATAGTCTCGCAGGATGTCTAAATGGATTGATTTCTTCAATTTATGCTGTAGTTATCAAATTTATACGCAAACATATCCTAGTATAAAATTATCGCATAGGCATAGTCCATATTTATTTATCACCGGAGCATTTACAAACAACTTCCGGTTGACACCGGAAAAAACTGCTGACCAACTTTTGTCTCAACCTTTGCCAGCAGGTTTTAAAGCTACTTTAACTGGTAGCCTACTTCATCACAACCAAAAATAAAATTCAATAATCATCAGAAATAAACATTTCCAGAAAAATCTTGCAGTGAGTATCGCAGTGCTAGATTTAACCCGACTGCCGATCAATGTCACAGATTCGGCAGCGTTGCAGCTGTAGTAAGAAGTCGAAACGCAAGTTCACATAAGGTCACAAAAAACTTTGAAACAAGCGATATTTTGGTGTAATCTTCATCATGTTGACTGTAGCACAGGATATTTTCTGTCGTGTTTTGTCACACATTATCTAGATATGATTTTTTTTTTAAATTTGAAAGCAAAACTTTAAAAAATCTTAGTTTTGCTTTTATAAATTTTAACTGTAGGCCTACCCTTTTACTGTTTTAGCCTTTAATTTATTATAAAGTCATATATAAACACTACCGTAGCATACGAACTGAAAAATTTATAAATAACATATGAGGGCTAAAGGTTGATAATCTGTTTGCCAAACTTTGCACTGCTTTACTATGCTATATATTAATAAGTAATCTATCAAAGCATAGCAAGAGGAAATAGGGTCATTGATTGTGCCCTCCGTATTCTTGACTCCGGCTTTAGTGTAAACAGTGTATTTCCAAACTAAATTAGAGGAATAAATAATTATCACCACAGTTGCGCATTTCATTTAAAATATTTAATTACTAGATGAGTAGGTCACAAAATCATTAATTATTTATGACAAGTGCAAAGACATACAAGAAACAGCATTTGTAGCTTTCTTCAGACAAACAAGCTTAACACAAAAAGAACATGTGCTCTCCCATTAACTACAGTCTGTTGTACACAGCTTTCATGATTGTTTGTTGCTGATAGTATTTCACACCTGGCACCAGCATGTAAAAAAAATTTAACACTTGAATCAAATTTAATTTAGTTAACATGGTGCAGTATAACTGCTAAAGTAAAATGACGTAAAAGTACATCTAAGCATGCGCCAAGAAGTCCAAAGAGGAATCTCATTGCATTTACGAATACTATTGGCCATATGGGTGGTATGATTCATGTGTGTAATCCTTGTTTTCTGTTGTGTTGATCACGTCCTGTTTTCTGTTTTTAGTCACATTTTAACTGAACGTAAAAATTTATTATTTTTGATCAAAATTAGCATTGTACATTTCTTTGTCCCCCAACCCCTCCCACTCCCCCCCACCCCAACTATATATATATATCTTTCAAATTGAAACTGATTTTCCAGTTTTAAAATTCAGTGCAAGATTTAGCGCATAAGTGTTGTGCTGTTCATATAGTTGATCTGAACATGCTGATTTTCTGACTTTTACTCTTTGTCCGTTTTAATGAATTAATGCATTATTTTTTTCTTTGTTTGCAGTAAGGATTCTGTATTCGATGGCTATGGATGACAAGGAAAAGACTGTACCGAATGCTTTTGCTGTCCGGTCAGTTAGGGTTGAGGTCCGTGACATACCAAGATTCAGAATTGTCAAAGAAAGACAGCAGCTGCAGAATGAACAAAGTGTCATCAAGTTTCTGTTAGACAGGTTTGAATTTTTTAAAAAAATTTTAAAAAGGGGATTTATCACTTTCATCAATTTAGCGTGTCATTGCATTGCAAGTACTAGTAGCTTATGACCAGAAATAGCTCTTTCAAATCATAGTTTTTATATGTTTATGTATCTATTAATAGCGTGGCTCTGTGGCTAAATATATACAAGTATTGCTTCATCGATGATACATGTGTACGAATAATTTTGAGAGCACTTATGAATAGAATACATTCAATAATGCCTGCGTTTAGATGGAGACGAATGAAAGTTGAAGGAAGAGAATGAAAAAGATAAATTTTGTGAAGTTTTTCAGTACCACCCAGAGTAATAAGAATACATGACAGCATGATGTTTTGTGTAGTTCCTGTTGATATTTAAGTATTTATTTCTAAATTTGGATCTGAATCATTATATATATTTTTGGCTATCATCACAAATGGAGCACTTGTCAACTTATCAGGTCAGACAAATTATGTTTCATTTTCAAGTTCATTTATTTAGTTATGTTTATTCTTGTGAATTTTTTTATTTTAAATTTGTTCACTCATTTGTTTAATTCTGCTTTTTTGCAGGTATTTTGAGAATGAAAATATATGCAAAGCAGATACAGATGTTTCGGTGTGGCAACAGAGTGGCCAGCAACAGAACAGACTGCTGTCTGACATTAAAATTGGGTATAAAATAGTTTTAATCTACTTCCCACTCCACCCCCCTCTCTCTCTCTCTCTCTCTCTCTCTCTCTCTCTCTCTCTCTCTCTCTCTCTCTCTCTCTCTCTCTCTCTCTCCAATTATTAATGCCCTTGTGCCACTTACAGAGGTGCCTACCGTAAAAGCTGGCACGTATTTATAAGAATTTTCAACATAAAATACGACTATACGAGCAATTCCTTAAAAATACGCATTTTCGTGGGGTACCCACCCAATATTTTTTTTTTTTCGCACTGATTTTATATATGTTCCGATCTGCTATTTTCTTTACTTGCTGACCCTAGAGCGCATGCGCAAAAGTGAAATCTCGTGCGTGAGAGGTAGTGCGAAACTTTGTATCCGCCATTGTGCTAAACATGGTGTCATGAAAGCGTTTACACGAGAGTGACGATGAGAGCGAGTCTGAAGAAAAGCGGGGTAAGGTTGCAAGTAAGCAAAATGCGCGACAACATTTCTTACGCGAATACCGTGAACGTTTTTGAGGAATAATCGAATCTTCGAAAGGAGTTAATTATGCTCACTGCAACAAAGAGTTCAGCATTGCTCTGCATACAATTATTCAGCGACACTTAGATTATTACGGACGAACATTTTATTTTGGTTCAGGATGTTTTTATTTTGTTTTTATTATATAGTACAAACCTTTAGAAGATTAAAAAAAAATTAATTTTTAAAATCGGTCAATATTAAGGCACTCATTTAACTGTTCTTCAAAGTGGGTAACCCTCACATAAAAATAAAATGCGTTTTTCCCAAAAGTGACTAAGGTGTCTAACATTAATACAAAAAGGATAAAAAGGCACTGTATTTACACAACAAAATGCAGAATACTCTAGTATGCTCAGAAAACAAAAAGTGTTGCCAGTTTCAGCAGAATATACGAAAATAATGATGCATTTATATATAATTCATATTAATTGTTGGACAATATGAAGATCTTTTGGGGGGTTATGGAGTAAAATGCAACACAAAAAATAATAAAATAGTGTGCATTTGTGACCATAACTTGTTGAGTTCTATATTATTTTGTTTCATGAGGATTAAAATGGTGAGCTGGAATTAGTATAAATTGATGTTTTGTGAATGTGGCAGTTTTCATGACAATGAATAATTCTTTGATCAAATGTTGAGAGTTGCGTGAAATCTGACATTACACAAAATACACATTTTACATGCAGCCAGTACACAAATGGTCAGACTGGGGGTAGGCACATCTGCACTTATAAATTTAAAATTTTGCTTAAGGGGAAGATTAAAATTGCGAGAAAAAAAAGAAGAAAGAAAAGGTGATAAATTATCTTATTAGTAATTCATTTTAAGTGATGACTGCTCATATATATTCATACATTTTTTTGTGGCTAATATTTGCAAAATTTAAATCTAAATGTTGCGTCTGAATGTTCAAAAGATCGTCGGCAATAGCAGTAACTGTCTTATCTCTCCTTAGAATATGGGGTCTAATGCAGAAAGGTAAAATGCATTCGAACTGACTCCTTTGCTAGACTCGCTCTGTGACACTTTCAGGAAGCCCAATGTTGATTTTAACCTGCTTACTCACGCACCAGAGAGATTTCACCACAATGATTTGGAATATTAGACTCTTCTGTAATTATACTATCTAGTGTAAAAGTTTGAAATTTCTCTCTCTCCATCTCTCTCTCCCCCTCCCTCTCCCCCTCTCTCTCTCCCTCCTCACCCCACTCCTCCACATTTCTTTCTCTTCCGCTTGTTCTTTTGCTTTTAATAAAAACAAAACATGTTATTGTTATAAACCTTAGATTTACTTAGCTTGTGGACAGTTGTCATAAACTTCTCATGCATGTTATGAAATAATTAGCTTTATTCTCAGAAGATTCCTACAAACTTGATATTAGTTTGTAAACTGTTTTTAACTTTCCGATTTCACTAATACATACATTCATCAAAAGACCTTTCTTATACAATTACACAAGTTGAGACAGAGAGATAAACTTGAAATACTCAAGACATAAAATACATAACGGTTGAAACACAATTTAACATCGATATATGTTTTGCAAATTTTATAGTTCTCTTCTTTCTCGCTCAAATAATAGAATAATAATTAAAATGGAATTCAAGAAAACTATAAGTCCTATAGTAATAAAATAATAAAATAGCTGAACTATAATATAATCCTATTTTTCTCTGAAGCAATCCCATTCCCTGTCTGACAGAAAATTACATAAATTTATCAATTTATGAAAATATTTTATGCATTTACGAAATTAATTTTAATATTATATTCCAAACAAGGAAATCATCTTAATATGAATATTCAAATTACCGTGCCTGCCATGAACAGAATCCAGAATCACCACAGTGAAAAATAGAGGTAGCCTACACAGTAACATAATATTTCCAAGTCACACAAAATAAGCACTTACCTTTTGTTTTTCACAGTCTATCTTTCGTTCCACTAATACACCCTATCCTAGTCCTATTTCATTCAACCACAGACACTTTCAGATGCACACGAGAACAACCTTCTGTTCTTCAAACAGTTTTTATGTAGCCCTGTCTCATCACCGAGATATTTCTGAACTAGGAAACATGGCACTAACGCGAAGCAAATACATAAGCCACATTCCTATGTCAACAGCCGTCACTTGTGTACTTACTATATAAACGTGTGATGTATACACAAACATAGATACCTACCAATTCACTTCGTGACAACAACAAAATATTAATTTAAGGTTTTAAAATTGTATTTCAATCGCAGGAACAGTACTTCAGCTTACAGTGAAGAAGCAGTAACTGCATTAACAGGTTTGTTTATTATTTTATATTGTTTGTTATTATTTGTTGGACATAAGCGAGCGTTGTGGCCAAGTGGGCTAAGGCGGGACTAAATTGCCTTGTCCACAAGCCAGAAACCAATGGCGTCTGACAGGTGTGGGCTCGATCCAGCATCTGAGCGTTATGTTTCTCCGAATATTATTTACTTTCGACTCGGGCAACGTCTCGGGGGTTTTCTCCCTGTACTCAGGTTTGCTCCCCCAGCAAAAATTTCAAAAAAATTCACAAATAATGTTAGGTAGGTAGGGTTTGAGCGCGCCACTGGCTGCGACTACGCCTTCCCTGGGGAAGGCGGCCCAGAGTTTCCCGATAGAAAGGAATAATAAACTGAAACAAAAAAAAACAAACAACAAACAAACAAAAATAACCTTATCTCATTTATTTCATCATATAGTGGTTTTCCAGCTCAAGAGCTGCTTAAGGCACTGGCTGATACAGAATGTAATCCAAGCTGCCCGAGGTGCCCACATGCAACCTTAGGGTGACAGAACAGTCTTGTGCGACCCGGGATAGGGAAAAGAGACCCAGTGCGTGCTGGGTGTATTTGCGAGTTGGCACTCGCCCGTCTAGAACATGAGCGTCAAGATCTTTTAAAGTCCATGCAATGGAATGCGTGCATGCACAGACTAGACTTCGGTTTATATTCTTACCCCAAAAAGATTTTTTTAAATTTTAATGTATTTATTTTTATTTTATTTTACTTTAGGCGGTTAACGGGATTTTAACCCATTACCTGTACAGGCTGCAATGTTATCGCCTGACATTCGAGTACATTGAGTATACTCACTGAGCCAATTGCGCTCATTCTATCGCAGCTAGGCAAATCAACCACTTTTACCACTTGTCCAGCTGTGCTGAGGCCTTTTTCTAGAATTCACAGATACTGCACACAAAAACTATATATAACTTTCGAATACTGAAATGTTCAATCAAATTTTGAGATGTTTTTCTGGAATGATTCATCAGGATCATCAGAATCATCACTATTGTAGTTCATAACCAGCTCTGCAACTTCTCTGTCAGAATAGAACCTTTTTTGACTCACCATCGTGAAAGAAATTAGTGTAGATTCTATCTATATTAAAGCAGAATCAGTGAACCACGTTTGTTTGTTGTTTGCTCGCAATTGGAGAATGGGTTCAACACTTAAGTCAACTGTATTGGGATTAGAACCGAATAAGGATGCATTCAATAGCCCTACTTTCGCCGTACAGATAAATCCGTGCTTAGTCAGTATGGATTTATCCATGCTTGGGATAGAATGAGATAATGAAGTAGCCGTTGATGGCAGCAGGAAGACCTGTTTGTACTACTGGAGTCCAACATTGAAAAATTCTACACAAAGGGCTTAAGGATGAAGTACTGCAGAGGTACAGCAGTCACAGGCATCCACTCCCAATCAATGACACTTGACATGCTAAAAACATTTTTAAATATTTTAAATACATTTCATTTTGTATCTTAATTTATGTTTCCAATTTGTTGTGGTTGTTTTAGGCTCATCTTCCACCAGACTTGGTCAGAAGACGCAGGCAAACGGAACAGAATTGTTCACAGTTCAATGTGCAAAGGGTGGTGGTCAGTGCACAAGTCAGGCTTCATCCACCACTGCAGGGCTACCTGGCAGCCGTAGTGAAGTCTATTTTGACAAAATCAAATGTGAGCAGGGATTGGACCCTTATTCACTTCCAGAAACCACAGTCCATGAAACACAGTGTGCCGGCTTTCAGAGCAGATATGCTAAAAGAGCAAGAATACAAGGAGACGTCAGTGACAAAGCTGCAAAAACTGGGAACCTATCAAGCTTTGCAACATCCTCGAGTTCTGAGAAACCATTTAGTACTACCATGGTGAAGATAAAAGTCGAAGAGGAACTTGACTCTGTCGATCGTAACATTGAGGGTGATGCTTCAGACACAGAATACAACGTTGATGATGTTGCTGAGGCAGACTCTGCGTCGGATTCGGAATACGAAATGGAGGATGATATTGAGTTTAAAGACTCTGGGTCAGACCCAGAGTATTGCCCCTCCTCACCTGAATCACCAAGGTTCAATGTAGGCCAGCTCCCTAGCCCCAAATAACTGGTTATTGTATAGAATTTTAAAGTTCAGTGTGAATGTGTGATTTCAAATGACAAATACTCATAATCACCCACTTTCTTTATTTTGTGCAATATTTGTTTTTCTTCTAATAAGAGTAATGCAGGATGCTATTCAGGGGCTTTATCTTCACTCACGTTAAAAGTAAAGGGGCAATCTAAGGAGATCGCTGTTATAGAAGAAACAGAAATCGTGTCACCTTTTAAAAAAAATTTTTAAAGTAAAATTTAAAGTGACTGTACTCAATAATTTTACTAAGGAATTTAAATCAAAAGCAAAAACTATATTAAAGGAGGGGGGAAACAAGAGTATCCAGAGTAAGCCCTTCGTGATCGGGAAAGACTTGTACCTTCTTGTAAAGAAGGTCGCCCTGCCTGGTTTGAACCCACAGCCTGGCGCACTAACAAAGTGTTCCACCAGCCACACAAGCCCCTTTCCACCTCCCCAAGTCACCTTTATTATAATGAAGTTTAGTATGAGTGAGTGGTTTGAACAAAACATGGTTATCTCAACCTTTTTTTTTTGTGTGTGTGTGTGTGTGTAATAGTTTAGGGTACAATATATTGTTGAAATGAGGTTTGGTGATTTCAGATAGACTAGACTCATAAATGATTATAATAAATTTATTTCTTTATTTTGAAGAGACGCACTCCTGGTTTGATATGATGATTTGATCTGCTTATTGTCAAGAGCCAAGGTGGGAGGAGCACTCGAAAATCCAACCGCAGAAGAAAAAGCACACAGAAAATGGTGGAATACCTAGGCCTAACCTCTGCCGATGAATCTACTCCAGTAAAACAGGAGCCTGAAATGCTGGAAGATGTGCAGGACTTTGACAGTCTAAAGTCAGCGTTAGACTTGGAAGTAAAACCAGCTGACTCTGCTCAAGGTTTGCCTCAGCAATATTTTCCAAGCTATAATCTTCTATATTTTACATCTGCTCAGACCCCTGCAGCTTACTGTCTGGTGTGGCTTTTCTGTACTTTTGCACTTCTTTGTGTGTATGTGGTTATTGTTTAATTAGTTGGGCCGCTCTACATATGCTAAAACATGTATTACATATTATCTCCCCTCTTCTATTGCTTTGACTTTCAACTACTCAATATTACCTACATTGCTTCCAGTTTTATTGTTATTGATTTATTATAGTAGTACCAATAGCCTACACACAGTAAATCAGTATAACTATTTATATTCATATTCTGGTTTTATATTCTACGGAGTCCACTTTCCGACAACAATATCACATTTGTATATTGTACTCACAGAGTCATTTTGATTTTCAGACTGGGTTCTGGTAGCTGTAAATGATGCTCAGCTGCATGTCTGTCAAATCTGCTTCATGCCGTTTGTGAATGATAAGAAACTGTATCATCACTATCGCCAACACCACGGATCATTAACTAAAGATGAAGTCAAAGGTTAGTTTGATAGGCTTGGACTGTGTGACGTATATTATTTAATTACAGGCTTGGACTGTGTGAGGTATATTATTTAATTACAGGCTTGGACTGTGTGAGGTATATTATTTAATTACACAAGGCTTCAGGAGGAGCAGATCCAGTCCTCCTCCTCTTACTACTACTACTACTACTACTACTACGCTACTACGAATGCTACTATTAATATGAATACTGAACACAGATCTTTACTTGTCTTTAAGCATTAAAAGGAAAATTGTGTGTAGTACATATCACATTAACGTATAATTAAAAAAACACTTAACACATTGGAACCGATTACCAAGGTAAACAAACAATGATTAATTGCAAAGTCAGCATATAATAATTTAATTACAGACACAAGAATGCTGAATATTTTAATCTTTAGGGAATACATTTAATTATTTTAATACAATAACCAATCAGCATGGACACTTTGGGTACATGTAAAGCTGTTACTATTTTAGGGGAATCCACAGATTTGGTTTTAATAGATCAGTGTTAAAATGGCTTGGTGGGAGGAGGTGGAGGGGGGGGGGGGTGTGCTGGTGATGTACAGCAAACATTATTATGGTCTATTGAATTGTACTAATTGCTGTTTTCAGCCAAATGCTTGACTCTACCGGTGTCTGATTTCATTAAGGAAGATGGTGTTTTTGAGGTTAGTGTTCAACCTTTGTGTTTTTTCAGCTGTGAGAAGGTGGGGAGGGGGTGTAATAAGGGGAAGGGGCGGAGAGGGGGGTGGCTGAAGAGAGAGTGTGGGTGGAATAATAAAAAATTATATATGTATTTTTATTTTTCTTCTTCTTCTTCTTCTTCTTCTTCTTCTTCTTCTTCTTCTTCTTCTTCTTCTTCTTCTTCTTCTTCTTCTGCTTCTTCTTCTGCTTCTTCTTCTTCTATTCTTTATTGGTTTCTACTGTTATCATATATTTGTTATGCAGACCACAAGCAAGGTGAACGGTATGACGTACAGCTGTCGGCACTGCGGCCAAAGCAAGTTGAGCAGGAAGAAGATGGCAGGACATATGCGTGTTACTTCCGAAGGCAGGCCATCCTGCTCCAAGAAATGCCCAGAAGGAAAGGGGCTTAGATTTACAGGGGGAGTTAAAATGGCCTTCCTGCTGAAGCGAGCGTCCTGTGTCTGCCATCTTTGTGGAGAAGAGGTAAGAGAATGACCCCACTACGCATATATAATTGTTATTCAGGAAGTTGCTTCTTTTTGATATATATAGCTAGCATTCGTTATTTGGGGGGAGAGAAAGAGAGAATTGCCATGGTACAGTTACTGATGACATTGATGGGTTGGCTGGAGAGGAACAAGAACTTGAACAGCTGTTACAGAAGCTTGACACCACCTCCAGAGCCTATGGAATGGAAATAAGTGCAGAGAAGACAAAAATGATGACCAATAACACCTATGGCATCAACACTGACATCAACGTCCAAGGCCAGTCCCTCAGCACAGTGCCTAGCTTCAAATATTTAGGAGCCATTGTATCAGACAATGGGTCCAGACAGGAAGTCTTCTCCAGGATCGCACAAACAACTGCTGCCCTGACAAGGTTGAAGTCCATTTGTAATGACAGGACCATCTGTCTACATTCCAAGGTAAGACTGCTGCATTCCCTTGTCATCTCCATTTTCCTATACGCTTGCGAAGCATGGACTTTCACAGCAGATCTACAATGAAGAATACAAAGCATGGAGATGAGTTGCTGCAGAAGACTTCTGGGCATTTTCTATACCCAGCACATCACCAACGAAGAAGTCCTACAGACCATCACACAAGCCATTGGACATCATGATGACCTGCTCACAGTTGTGAAGAAACAGAAATTCCGATGGTATGGTCACATCAACAGATAATCAGGCCTTGCAAAGACCATCCTGCAAGGCACAGGGCAAGGAGGTAGAAGATGAGGTAGACCGAAAAAGAGGTGGAAGGACAACATTCGAGAATGGACTGGTTTGACACAGAGCGAAGCCATCTGGGTTGCTGAGGACAGAGAAAGATGGAGTACGCTGGTTAAACGATCATCTGTGGTGCCCCTATGACCTCTGAGTTACGGGATATGATAGGATAGGATAGGACAGTTACTGTGTGCATTCAAATGTAGGTAAATGTAAAGCTGTTCTAAATTCTCTCTCTACCTCTCTCAGTTTTTTTCTGAGTTTCTCTTTTGCTCTCTCTCTCTCTCTCTCTCTCTCTCTCTCTCTCTCTCTCTCTCTCTCTCTCTCTCTCTCTCTCTCTCTCTCTCTCTCTCTCTCTCTCTCTCTCTTTCTCTTTCTCTTTCTCTCTCTCTCTCTCTCTCTTTCTCTTTCTGTCTCTCTCTCTCTCTCTCTCTCTCTCTCTCTCTCTCTTTCTCTCCCCCCCCCCCCCCCCCCTTTAACTCTTGGCTGTATGGTAAATAGTCAGAGAAACACTTGTACGTATAAACTATTGTAAACTATCCATCTGTACAATCTGAGCTTTATGAATAATGAACGCAGTTGCATATTTGCAGGTCAGTGCAGGGTTCCAGTTAGAAAAACACTTGCTGCTCGCACATGGTACATCAGGCCAGCCTTCAGACAAGTCCAAGGTTCATAGGTGTGATGTCTGTGGCAAGGTATGATGTCGACTTTGGAAGACCTTGAGGAATCATCCTCATCATCATCATCATCCTCATCATCATCCTCCTCCTCCTCCTCCTCATCTTCTTCATCATCATCCTCCTCATCATCAACTCTTCCTCTGGCCATCTCCTTCTCACCATCATCATTGTTTCATAGATTATTTAATTATATAAATACAGATACTTTGTATTTATATGCTAGTGGGTTCTTCTATCTTTCGGGGGTTTTTTGGTGTGTTTTTTTTTGGGGGGGCACTACTGATCAGTCCTATTCTATTATATGTATGACTAAGCAGAGGTGCTGAAAGCCAGAATTGTTAACTCAATCACTGAACTGGTGACTCTGCCAAAGCCAGCGCTCCGCCACAATATTCCCTTGACCGTTGACAGCTTTCATACCAAAGGAAACTGAAATTGTGTGTACTCGCATTTGGTGACTGGACGAATGCTTTCAGCCCTCCGTCTAAATCGTTTATGTGCTTTCCAAGTGCAAAGACGTACAACTTACAGCAGTTGTCCCCTTCTTCGGGTAAGCAAAATTGACAGCAAGTGCGCATTATCTCCCATTAGGTACAGCAAATGCTCTGTAATTTTTTTCCCCTTTTTGGGGGGTGGGGTTTCACTGGTTTTATTTACCCATACATTTGAGTGTAATCAGTGATTGCGTAAAAGGTACAAAATGCTCTGTAATCTGTTGGTTGTATGGGAGAAAAGACATTGCTAGGAACCACCTTTTTCTTATGGCCTGCTGCTTGTGTGTCCAGGTGTTCAAATCGGCCTGCTTCTTGCAGTATCATGCAACTAGCCACAGCTCCTCGGCTGCGGACAAGCTGCTTTGCCACATCTGCGGGCAGGAGCAGACATTTTACTCTCTGCGACGCCACATCCAGCGTCACCAGACCCTGCAGTGCCCACACTGCCCCAGAACCTTTTCTAACCGGTATGTCCTGGCCGTTCACGTGCGCAGGCACAAGGGCGACAAACCTTTCCACTGCTCGGTGTGTGGGAAGGACTTTTCCAACAACTACAACCTCAAGACCCATTTAAGAATCCACAGTGGCGAGAAGCCCTATAAATGTCAGCAGTGTGATTGCGCCTTCGCCCAGAAGACCAGCTTGGACGTCCACATGAGAAAGCACAGGGGATTCGAAAAATGTGGCCCAAGTGAAGAGTCAGATCTTACTCTTCCCGGTACATCCCACCTAAGAAAGCAGAGGTGATTGATAAGTGATCAAAGGGACTAGTCACAATTCTGACAATAACATCAACATGAGAAACATGGGTGATTCAAAAGAGGTCAACTTTTACTCTGCTCTGTATATTCACATAAGGACGCATAGGTTATTAGTTGACTTGGAATTTTAAATAAAAGAGACTAGTCAACTTTACTCTGCTATGGAATGAACCATGAGAAATGACAGAGGATTTGCAATGTTAAAAAACACGACTGTGAGGCTAAATTCTGCATTTTGTAGAAAAGTAATGTAATAGGATAATATAAATTTGTCGCAATCTATTCTGCTATTCTTCCAAATAGATACTTAGCTGTGAGAGGACAAATGAAAATGTATTGATGGCGTTTTTGAGTAGAATGACTTTTATGCTGTAATGGAATAGCTCATGTACACTTCGCTAGTAGCTGGCATCTTTCTACAATGGCAATTCCTAGTCCACCCTCGGATAGCAGCAGATGGAGACCGATTCTTTGCTGATGCCTCTTTCACGTTGTTGTTTATAAATAGAATTTTTGTTAGACAAACACTTTGTTTGGGTTTTTTGTTCTCACCATTTCCTGTGATGCTTGCCATGTGCAATCAAACCAAGTCAAGAAATCTTTACTACCCCAATGGAGAATTTACACCGCACATTGTAAGTAATACAATAAAACTAAAAACAATAACACGAGAAAATGGGTGAATTGTGCTACCTTTTTTTAACAAAAGGTTTGTACAATGAATCAGCTCTAATGAGTGAGGACATTTTACATCTACATTACACCTTAAAAAGGCTCTCTGGTTTGCTCAGTTCCACTTTAACCCTTACGCTGGTATGTTTAAGTAACATGTATTAAAGAAAGATGTGATTCCCTGTTCACTCATTTGTAAACAGTGCATTAAAGTCTCGAAAAATCCAAGGTCAGAGTCCTCTTCATTGAACAAATAGAGGCAAATCAATTGCATAGCGCAACTTTTGTCATGACAATCAGCTTAAAGATTAAATTGTAACAGAAGCATTTTGTGAATTTGTTAATTTTGACTCGCATGCATAACAACTCCCCCCCCCCCCCCCCTCCCAATCCAGATTTGTGCAAATATGTGTGAGATGAGTCCTGAATAGACAAAAAATTTTTTTTTAAAATAAAATGTCCGTCCTTCTGTCTGTCCACCGTCCTCTGTGCAAAAAAGTGGTTAAGTACTCAGAGCCTATTTCAACTGTCACAACCAATTTGGTAAGATGGTGTATACCCATTCAACCTCATATATGATCAGTGAATGAATGACTTCACTTCAAGGGCAAGGCACCAGAGCATGTGAGTCATATGCGCTTTGCCCTTCTAGGTTTTTTTAAACGTTTGCAGAGGAGACTGACAGTGTACCAAGCAGGTTACAATTTGAGAAACTGGTTTCATTAGAAAAAAATACGTTAATTTAGAGTTTTTAATTTTATTATTGTTGTTGCCGTTTTGTCATTTTATACAGCACAATCATGCATATTATTTGCAAGAAGAATATGTTGGCAATAATACATTTTTACAAAGTGTTTTGTATTTTTGTTTAATTTTTGGAATTCATACAAAGTCAAGCGACTTTGAGGGAGTTACTTCCCATTACTTAAGATTTCAAAGGCAATTGGCTTGTTACTCGTCTGGGTGAAACACTTAGTATTTATTACACTGTGATTGTGTTATGGCCTGTCAAATGAGAATGTGAAGATGATAGACATGTTGTGATGGAGATATATAAGCTACTATTTATTGTATTATACTTTACTGATGTATGTGAAAGTTTAAATGATGTATTGATGAGAAATGATGTTCCCCTACTTTCCTAGACATTGTCAGTATATACATGATGTACCATACTATCAATGAGAATGGCATTATGATAATGTGCATTAGCATGAGTGCTAAAAAGCATAAAGCATGTTCCAATGATAGCTTGCAATGCCAGAGGTTGTGGTTCAATCCCTGGGATGACTTCTTTACTTAGGCAAGAAATTGTGTACGTCATGGAGGGTTTTCTGCAGGTACCCCATTTTCCTCTCTCCCTTAATAATTGTACCAGATACACTCATTTTACAATAAAATGTTACAAATTTCCTTTCCGTCTTCTAAAATGGCGTCTTTGTTTGATTGTCGTGCTTTGAGCATGCATTAGAAAAATGCATGTATTGCATCCTTAATTATTTATTATGCGCATTAAGTGACCTGATGGTGCATATTTCTTGTCACACACACACACACACACACACACACACACACACACACACACACACACACACACATATATATATATATATATATATATATATATATATATATATATATATATATATATATATATATATATATATATATATATATATATATATATATATGAATTATAATGTTTATATATCATTATTAATTCGCCTTTCCCTATTTTATTTTCATTCCCAAGATAGAATTATGGGCGTTTAAAATTGTTTTGTGACCATTAATATTCTGTTTTCAAGGTAGCCACATTCCGTCGTCAAGTATATTCATGAATGAATTTATTCTTTCAGTGAGTCCATTTGATGTAGTCTAGTCCAGCGCAAAGCAGTGTCTTGTAAAGAACACATGTAGTCTCTCTCAAAATGTGCCA
This sequence comes from Oncomelania hupensis, assembly GCA_036898135.1. NCBI lineage: Eukaryota > Metazoa > Mollusca > Gastropoda > Littorinimorpha > Pomatiopsidae > Oncomelania > Oncomelania hupensis. The sequence continues at coordinate 25,638,639 of CM072516.1, forward strand.
AGTTCCACACAAATGGTGGATTTTGCATTTATTGAACTAAATGAAATAAACCAACAAGTTACAGCATTTAAAAACTGTTTTAATTGATTGATTTATAGGCAAACTGGTTGTTTGATGTAGGGTTCGAAAGGGCAGGTCAGGGGGGATAATTAGCACATAAATGCATATTTCTTTCTTTCTTTCTTTCTTTCTTTCTTTCTTTCTTTCTTTCATTCTTTCTTTTCTTCTTCCATTCTTTTTGTTTTCCTTCTATCTTCCTTTCTTCACTTTCTCTATTTTGCCTTTCTTTGTTTCTTGATTGATGCTGACTGATTCAGCGTGTACAGAAAATGTTTTTGTTACACTTGGATTTTGTTTCTTTCTGCTCTCGTTCTGCTTTCTATTTTATTTTCTTCTCTTTCTTTGGGTTTCATTCTTGATTGATCCACTCACTGACTGGCTAATACAGGATTTACAGAAAATGTTTTTATTACACACGGATTTTGTATATTTTTGCGCATCATTCTACTTCTATCTTCCATTGTCTTTCTTTCATTCATTGTTTTTGATGATGGATATACCAGCTGACTGGCTGATTTTAGGATTTACAGAAAGAAAGAAATAGTACACACATTGAGTCGATGATTGGTTAAGAAATGAATCGTATAGGGTAACTAATATAATGCGCCTATGCTGCACAATATTTACACTATAATAAACACAATTGATCTTGTCAAGCGCCTACTGCTAGAAAACCTCACGCATAGTGTCACTTTCAGGCTGAAGCACGTCATTTTGAACTTAAAACTTTGGTGCTTTCTTTTTTTTTCTTTGATGAGGATTATTTTACGACATGAACAAGTATTCCTCAAATTTTATTTATTTAATTTAATGTCTGTTCACATCTGTGACATTACACAACATATATATATGAAATTGGAAACAGATTAACTTAAAATTTAAATAAAAGAGTGAATGTGAACAAAACTTAATTATTGCAATCATCGCGGAGAATGCATTTTAAAATATATTAATTGCAAAATGCTTACATATTAATCTATGAATAAAAAATATGAAATGATCAATATAACTATTTAACCCACAAGTCTATCAACTAATTGATATACTTGTGTTTAACCTAATTCTTCGAGCATAAGCTGTTCTGATGAAACCTCTGTTAAAACTATAATTTGAACTCGACGGATTGTTTTAAATAATCAGTATATTTCATAAATTTAATATGAATAATAAAAGGTAAACGTTTGAATGATAACCATCTTGAAAATAAAATCTTTATTATAACTGGTGCCTTTTTTAATTGATGTAAGTTGACCTTTTAAAGCAAATCTATATTTGACGTCATACTTTGCATACAATTGACAATCATGCTTTTAAAGCATTTGGTGATAATAGGCACTCATGATTCCATTATTATTATTATTTTTTTTTTTTTTTTTAAATTAATTTAAAAACAAATTTGTTAAACAAAAAAAAAATTAAAATCAATTCTTAGCAATCTAAAATTATGAAAAATATCCCTGACGCGTATCTAATATTTTATTAGAAAGAAAGAAAGATCAATAGAGAGGTCAGGACGGTCGGCAGACTGGAATCGACACAACAAGTTGTTGGAAGAGAGATGATGGTTGAGCTGTTTCAGGACAACCTCCAGGAGTTTGGATAGGAAATGGATATTAGAGACAAGGCGGCAGTTCTTCAAGACTTCTGGGTCAAGGTTTGATTTCTTGAGTAGTGACCGCACGATGGCAGACTTGAAACAGGAGGGAACAGAACCAGATTGCAAGGAGTTAGTTATTCATTGCTTACCGGATCCAGCGGACTGCAAAGAGCCGAATCAGGACCACAAAATCAAGACCACAATTTCGTCGACAGAGGACTCGCCCCTGATCCGCATAAAAGATCTGCCGAAACAACCCTAGTGGTAACACTGAAGGCAATCTACCAGCCAATCACGTTACAACAAAGACATCCCACGCAAGGGACGCTGAGTCTATACTCTAATTTATCGAACCCGTTTACAAAAACAAAATAGAATACAAACATCATTATAAAATATCAACAAAACACATACATATAAAATGCCTGCATTGCCAAATGATAACATCATAGGAAGCCCAGTGACCACCTGGCAAAAAGCGTCCAATATTCCCAAGCTGATCCAACAGACCTCACACACAAATGAGGAGTTTTGTCCCAGAAGAGTTTTCAAGAAAATGGTAGGTGACTGGTCAAGCGAAGAAGAAGATAGGATTGTCACAAGAGGCTAGTTTGGACACTGCAGTAAGACCTCACGCCTCTAAAAGTTCATCCTTCTTTGGCCTTTGTAACTTAAATTCCATGCCTAGCAGATGACAAAAGTTAGTTTTGTTCTAAGTTTGTGTAGGGAAAATTTTCGCTAAGGTAGGCCGTAACATAATCCAGCTGAACTATATCCGTTGGCCCCCGCGAGGGCGCTAAGGCTCACGGGATATTGCGGGCTTTAGCTTGCCACAGTTAAGGTAGATCATTCTTTGTTTAAACCTCACCGGAGAGGGACGGACTTGCTGAAAGTTCTCTCTCAGAAGACTACGCAGGTGACGGGTGAAATCCATTCAACCCACTATAGCCATAGCCTGACATTGTCAAAAAGGTAAATGATCAATCTTTTGTTTCACCGCGATTTATTGATATTATTATTGGATTATTCTTGTGAAGTCTTGCCATGTTTTATAATTGTGAATGTTAGGAAAACTTTGCTTGACCACTTGGCTGACCCATGCGACCAGTTTTCTACACCACGAGGTAGCCCTTACTGACCCACTGTTGTTTCTCACATTGGTATTATTGCAGACAAGTGGCTGTACCGGAGAAGGTGTATATTATTAATTACTTCTCCCTGTGTTTATTTTAGCCATGATGTGTATATATATATAGGAATTAGGTTTAAGATTCCAGTGGACCACGGACTTAGGAGATTGTTCGTCTCTTATCTGTATAAGTGCAGATGATCTCGCTGAGGGCTGTTTCTGCCAACAGTAAGACGCTCTGCACTCCCTTTGTAAGCCAGGCGTTGCAGAAACTCATCTTATGTTTTGCAGACGAGCAGGCTTGGTCCGGGGCAGAAGATAGACCCCACTGAGGGTCAACCCTGACACGCGGCCTGCAATTGAGCAGTGAGCACTGAGCTCAAATAGCTCAGTAGTCAACAACCGGGACGAGGAGAAACCAGCACCGCACCTCGACGTCCCAGCTAAGTGCCATAGAATAAGTGCATGAACACTGATCTATAAAGACTGTGCGGTAGTCCACTCTTCAAGAAAAAGAACATTAGGCCCAAAAGAACAAAAAGCCCAGGGATGACACAGTAGCAAATATCGAGAACAGTAGCAGGATAGATCCATCAAAGATCTACCCATTCTCCGAACTACTCGAAGTGAATTTTGGACTGTTAAGTTAATTCAGTTACATTACGTTTTGGACATTTAATTTAATGTAATTTAGATAATTAGGTATAGAGTAGAGGAAATAAATGTGTGATATTTACTGTTAACAAGTGGCTGGACTACCTATGTTTCATAGCCGTGCGAGAGCTAGTGTGTCAATGTTCCGGTGAGCGACCCTTGGCACGAAAGGAAGACAAAGAAACTTGAAACGGAGGACGTAGTGTAGTTACTGTAATGGGAACTGTTCGAAGCCATTCAACAATGCAGTGCGTTAAAATGTTCTCCATTATCAACTTCTTCCTTCTAAGTTCTATGCCACCACTACACTCCCTAGTACACCTTTTGAAGAATAATTTTAATATTTAATTTTTAATAATATTAATTAATTTAATAATAATAGTAATAATAATAAAAACAACAATAGCAATAACAACAACAACAACAACAATAATAATAATAATAATAATAATATTTTTTTTTGTTTAACAAATTTGTTTTTAAATTAATGTGCTTTTTAATTTATATTATAATGATCAAAGCTTGTGTAAATTCCTTGTTTGCGGTAATAACGGTGTGTTGTATTGTATTGTATTATATTGTATTTCCAACAAGTAATATTTTGGCCACTGTGCCTGGAACAAAGGCGAGAGAGAGAGAGAGTGAGAGAGAGAATACACATTTACATATAGATAGACGAAACATCTTGAATCTATGGAATCCACTCAAAGAAATTAATTAACAAAAGTAAACCAAACAATCTTTTTTTTAATTTTAATTTTTAATAATTTAATTATGATAAAACAATTCATAATTTAATCAACATAACAAGTAATATTGCATGTAATTTGTAAAATATATTTGAGCCAATTTAAAATCTTAACACCATCCGCCAGAATATTGCAATTGTGGTAAACTTTTGTAAAGTGCACATGTCCTTACTTACTGGCAGCTACCGAAGCACGTAAAATGTACTCGCAAGTTGTTTTTTTTTTTTGAAAGTCAAGGAACCATTATATTCCCTAATTTAATTGTTTTTTGATCTCCACAGTCACAAGATAGAAATACTAAAGAGTTTTTTAGAAGCACTTCCTGTGGACGATGGAGGGGCCAGACTCGTCGTACTCCTGCTTGGAGATCCACATCTGCTGGAAGGTGGACAGAGAGGCCAGGATGGAGCCACCGATCCATACAGAGTACTTGCGCTCAGGAGGAGCGATGATCTTGATCTTCATTGTGGGTGGGGCCAAGGCGCTGATCTCCTTCTGCATTCTATCGGCGATGCCTGGGTACATTGTGGAACCACCAGACAGCACGGTGTTGGCGTACAAGTCTTTACGGATGTCAACGTCGCATTTCATGATGGAATTGTAGGTGGTCTCATGGATACCGGCGGACTCCATACCAATAAAAGAGGGCTGGAACATGGTCTCGGGACAACGGAATCGCTCGTTGCCTATGGTGATGACCTGGCCGTCCGGAAGCTCGTAGCTCTTCTCCAGGGAGGAAGAGGAAGCAGCGGTCTGCATTTCCTGCTCAAAGTCCAGGGCAACATAGCACAGCTTCTCCTTGATGTCACGCACGATCTCACGCTCAGCGGTGGTGGTGAAGCTGTAGCCACGCTCGGTCAAGATCTTCATCAGGTAGTCTGTGAGGTCACGGCCGGCAAGGTCCAATCGGATGATGGCGTGGGGGAGGGCGTAACCTTCGTAGATGGGGACAGTGTGAGAGACACCATCACCAGAGTCCAAAACGATGCCAGTGGTACGACCAGAGGCATACAAGGACAACACGGCCTGGATGGCGACGTACATGGCGGGAGAGTTGAAGGTCTCGAACATGATCTGGGTCATCTTTTCACGGTTGGCCTTGGGGTTGAGGGGAGCCTCTGTCAACAGGACGGGGTGTTCCTCGGGGGCGACACGCAGCTCGTTGTAGAAGGTGTGATGCCAGATCTTCTCCATGTCGTCCCAGTTGGTGACGATGCCGTGCTCGATGGGGTACTTGAGGGTGAGGATACCACGCTTGCTCTGGGCTTCGTCTCCCACGTAGCTGTCCTTCTGACCCATACCCACCATCACACCCTGCACACAAACAATATAAAACATCGAAAGTCTTATCTGAGTTCGACACAACTTAGACGTCATGCGTCAAGGCTACGTTCAGAGCATTGGTGACTGTTTTTATATTAGTAACATAAAGTGCAGCTGCTGGTTGTAAACCTGGCTTAAAAATTTTGTGTGTTAGTTCTGAACGAATGATCAGTATAGAAGTGTTCTCGAGAAAATGAACCTTTTAATTTGATTTCAGCCTTCTTTTTCTTTTTACAATTAGAATGTGCAAGAGTAGTTCCCCTTCTCCCCTCCTACTTCCTTGCACACCCCCCCCCCTCCTTTTGACTTTTACCCCCTTTTTAAAGGTATCTTCTAAGAGAGATGCAAATAGAGGGGGCCGAGTCAGAGAGAGAGAGAGAGAGAGAGAGAGAGAGAGAGAGAGAGAGAGAGAGAGAGAGAGAGAGAGAGAGAGAGAGAGAGAGAGAGAGAGAGAGAGTTCTGGAGGGCTCAAAAAAGGGTGTGGTCGAGTATGCAAATTCTACTACTAGTGCCAGCTCGTCCTTGTTAACGCCGGAAAGCAAGGCTTCTGCAGCGCTTTCTACAGGTGATTGAAGCTGTGACCATTTCTTTTTCTTTATTTTTTTTTCATTTTTTTCCCCAGCCCGATCTATAAACACACTAAAAGTTTATTTCTATATTTAAATAAGCCTATTTCTGCTATCTAGATCTTATTTATATCTTGTACTATACCGATCTGTTGAATGTGCTCGTTGTTGTGATGCCTTTACGTGCGCGATGCCTATTCCTACACAATCCAATGATGACAACCCTGTTTTAAATATTATGCGCGGAATCGCACATAAATTATGCTGACATTTTAAGAAGTAGAACTTTGATGTTTGCCCTTCAAATAGATTTCGCATTGTTCCCTTGACTAGAGACTGCGGGCTGCTTGAGTTAGATCCTGTATCGACCAGCGCCCTTGAGCTCTTGTTGGAAAAGCGCGATAGAAGATCGATTAACTATCAAAACAAGCATAGGCCTACTAGACAATCAGGAGGAATGGGATTGGTCGTGGTCTTTACAAACAGAAGCCAGAAAATTATACTATTATTTTGGAAAATACAATTCTATAGTACCTTACACCGAACCTTCACACCGACGCACAATGCTAGGTCTTTGGCCAATCGGAACATTTTATTTTATTTTATTTATTTTTAAGGAATGGAAAACTTGTTATGATTATCTTCTTACCTGGTGCCTAGGTCGACCCACGATGGAGGGGAAGACGGCCCTGGGAGCATCGTCACCAGCGAAGCCGGCTTTGCACATGCCGGACCCATTGTCGATGACCAGGGCAGCAACATCTTGGTCGTCGCACATGTTGACAGGATTAGATAGTGCTCACACAGTAAAAAGAAACAACAGGCGCACACGGGAGAAATAACGCTTAAAGAGTAAGTGTTAAGGTCGCAGCAAGAAGGTTGCAAAATTGTCACTGCAAACTCGGGGTCGATCTTCTTTCGACGCAACGCCTCACGACTCGACTGCGGGGTACGGACAGTGTCAGTGCCTTAAATCTTCGGAGGACACTATACATGCCACTCCCTCCCAGCAGCGGAGTCACGAATAACCGTACTTCGCGCGCACAGCACTACACCGAAGGCAGAAATTTGTAGGGTACGCAGTTTGTCCAGTACCATTAGCATAATGTAGCATACATAGTACGAAACGAACTGCCTGACCTAAAAGCACTTTGCTTGTAAACATTTAAATCATGACATATATGGACATGGAGGCCGCGTGATAGTGACAGGGCAGGTGGAGGGGGGTAAAGGGTGTATAGAGAGTGGGAAGGGGAAACAAGGGGGAGATAGAGAGGAAGAAGGGACGAGAGAGAGAGACAGACAGACGGAGAAGAGAGACAGATAGAAGAAAGAGAGTGTGTTTGTGTGTGTGTGTGTGGGGGGGGGGGGTGTTTGTGTGTGCGTCCTTGTTTACACAGTATTATCTGGACAAATCAGTGAACATCTACATAATTTGTATTGAAATGCCTACTTATTTTGACGTCAGAACAATGATCCGTTAGGGTTAGGGCTGGGTTAGGGTTAGGGTTCGAACACTGCAAAGTACTTAAAAATGGGGACGAAATATGACCCATTGTCAGCACAACGTAGGTGGCGTTTCGGGAAAGTCATGATAATACTGTGTAACCTTGCCTGTGCGCGCGCGTGTGTGTGTGTGAGGATGTGTGTGTGTGTGTGTGTGCTATTGTTGTTAACAGGCCTGCCTCTATGAAGCAATCTGAATGGCTTCTTACTTGCTTACTCGCCAAACTGAGTAGTGACTAGTAGCCTAACTCGTAACTCGGAAGCTAACAAACAAATTAACTTTCTCTGTCTGCATACTAAGAAGAAAACGAATGATAGTTCTCCTATTATTAAAACATATAACGTTGCAAAAACATTAAGAGAGATAACGGCAATTAAATTTGTAATTTTATTGCTCATTATATTATATAGAGATAGCAGGGGTCATGTCAAAGTACTTTAATAGAACTATTAGGTATTTCAAATTATGTATTATAGCAACGATATCGTCATCCAGCGATGACTTTGTGATAAAGTTTTAAAGTTGATTGGATGGCTCAACCAGTTTTAGAAATCTTTCTGTATCTATTTTATATTTTGTTGTTGATCAGTTATCCCTTGGACAACTTTCTAGTTTATTGTTGAACGGTTTGATAGATACAAGATAAAAGATACAACGTTTTTTTTCTCTTTGCCCTTTCAGTATTTGCATAGAGATTGTAAACTTATGCCCTCTTATGCTTCTCTTCGTGCAACAATTCGTTTATTTTCTAGTTATTGTTATTATGATCGTGTAAGCCAAAATAGGTAAAAAGAGAGCCCCACATAGACGCTCAATCGAAGTTCTGACCAAATATGGCGTTCACTGACGGCGGATTCATCAGGATATCAATTGACGAGGATTGTAAACGTGTATAGGCAGGCTATCCTACACGCAGTCACACATTCCTATTTCAATCTATAAAATTATTGAGGGGAAAAACTGCAACTTTCCAAACTAATCTGTGTGGCTCGAATAGTATTGTTGCCAAAAAAGGCACGGGTACCGGTCCGATCCCACTTTCTATTTAATATTCTTCGGGTGGATAAAATCTGTATATGCGTACAGTGAAGATTTGATGCTTTTAAGACGCTTGGAGTTGGGATTAATATATAGTTCTAATATCCAATCTTTGAAAATATTCAATCTTTTTCGATGTTTTCAAACGCCACCCAGGACTATGGCATAACTTGAATGTGAGCGATATTTAAAATTTAAGTCGACTTGGCAATAGTAAATAGTATTAACTGTTAGGCTGAAGTGTCGTGTGTGTTGGGTATGATAGAGAAAACATTAGGCATGGTGTTTGGAGGGCGAACGTAGAATTGTTTCAGCTTTGAGCTGTGGGAACATAATTATAGAACAGTGGGACAAGTCGGAACATAGAGCTGTGAGAACATAGAGCTGTTGAAACATATTAGAGCTGCGGGAACATAGAACTGTAGGAATAGAGATCAGGAACACGTAAGCTGTTAAAATTAAAAAAAAAAACTGCCGTTTCCTTTTCTGTTCAATTCGGCATAGGAGGAAGATGTCGCTTCCATGGACTCCATAATAAATGGATCATGACATTCCGTGGTCTCTCCTCCACCCTTCCTTTCTTTCATGTCCATAATAATTTGCTGATTATTTGAACAATGTTTATTAAGCTTACTAATGCCACTATACCTCTTAAATGTACAGTGACGCTGAAGGGAAGTAGACATTCCATACACGCAATCCACTGAGCATTAAGAGTATTTTAACATTGTGAAAGATTGATTGATTGATTGATTGTTGCTTTAGGTCCAGCGGACTCTTCCGAGCCAAATCAGGACCGGACAACCCCCGATCCGCATAAAAGATCTGCTGAAACAACCCTAGTGGGAAAACTGAATGCCCTCCACCGGCCAGTCACTTTACAATAAAGACATCCCACGCAGGGGACGGCTGAGGCTTTACCCCAACTAATCGAACCCCCGGTTACAAAAACAAAATAGAATACAAACATCATTATAAATTCTCAACAAAACACATACATATAAAATGCCTATATTGCTAAATAATAACATCATAGGAAACCCTAGTGACCACCCGGCAGAAAGCGTCCAATACTCCCAAGCTGATCCCACAGACCTCATACACAAACAAGGAGTCTTGTCCAGGAAGAGTTTTCAAGAAAAAGGGTAGGTCATTGATCTAGCGAAGAAGAAGATAATATAGCAGAGTGATATGACAGAGCGGGAAGGGGAAAGAGCAAATGAGGAAGACAGCGACAGTGTGAATTTAAAGCACTAAATTTCCAGAAAGTGGGGATACTATTTAAACTGAAACCCCCGGCACTCCAACGGCAGTGGGGCCGGGTAGCTCAGTTGGTAAGAGCGTCTTGCTAGTAACCGAAAGGTCGCTGGTTCGAATCCCGGATTGGTCAACGTGTGATTATATTATTTTCCCCTTTACCAACAACTGGCCCGCTGGTGTCAGTATAAATCGGTCCAGTAGTCACCTATATGCGAAAGTGTCGTGTGACTATAATCTACAAACAACAACAACAACTCCAACGGGGTACTGTTGCCGCATTGAATCGGTCATGCCTATAAAGGAAAGACAGGTTTTCAACTGGGGCTTTCACTTTTCCCTTTATAGGTTAGAACAATCTACAGTGGCAAGATTGCTCATGACCCCAAGGGGTATTGTGAAAGAAGATTCACCTTCCTTAACAATGTTTGCAAAGTTTACTAACAGAATAAGGGTGCGTTATAAGGTGGTAGTGGAAGCTGCAGCGGAAGAAGCTGTAGTGGTGATGCTGCAGCCACGCTCGGTCAGGATCTTCATTCGGCAGTCTGTGAGCCTGAGGTCACTATTGGCAAGATTCCGTAATTTTGATAGACGGGGACAGCGTGAGCTGAGAGACACTATCCTCTAAGTCCCAGACGATATCCTGCAGTGGTACGACCAGAAGTTCACAGGGACAGCAGCAAGGTCTGGGTGAGCACATGCCGGGAGAGTTGAAGGTCTCGAACATGACCTGGGTCCTCTTTTTACTGTTAGTCTTAGGGTTGAGGAAAGTGTCAACAGGACAGGGTATTCCTCAGCTCCTTGTAGAAGGTGTGATGCCAGATCTTCTCTATGCAGTTGGTGACGATGCCGCGCTCGTTGGGGTACTTGAGGGCGAAGATACCACGCTTGTCAGGTGCCTCCTTGTCTCTCACGAAACTAGTCTATCCTGACCACCATCACACCCTCGAAGCAGATAATTCCGATCGTCATTATTAGGATAATTTGGACCTTAAGTTACCGGCACAATAACATGCAATAGTTTTATTTGTATTGCTTGAAAACGTTTATTTGGTGGTTGCATGAGTTTAACGCAAATTGCTTTACACAAAAAAAGTATGTGTTGAAGTTCACTAAAGCATAATTTAATGATTTTAACCGTAATTAATCGCTACTAATTTGAAACAAGTATAACTTGAATTAAATCAATAATAGAGATGTGGTTAACGATGTTCCTGTGTGGGCGTGTACGAAAGAGTCGACTGTATTTGTCATCGCACTGAGATCCCATGGTAAACATGAAAACAAGTCAAAAAGTTTTTTTTAGGAGATAAAAACACCCCAGACTAAAAAGATTCACCACAACCCTTCGTCAGGAGCTATAAACGCCAACATATTTCGTAAAAGGTACACCAGACATGACTGTACATGTTGTTCAGGCTACCGTATACAGGGGCCAAAAAAAAAAAAAAAAAAAAAGGAAAAGAAAGAAGAAGAAGAAGGAGAGAAAGAGAGAGAGAGAGAGAATACAATTATAAAAATAAAAATAAAAATAAAAATAAACATAAAATAAATTATATATATATTATATATATATATATATATATATATATATATATATATATATATATATATATATATATATATATATATATATATATATATATATATATATATAATTTATTTTATTTATTTATTTATTTTTTTATACGAATTTTGGAAACCCCCCCCAAAAAAAACTAACTGATCCGCCCCTGGTATAGAAAGGAGACATCGTCAAAATAAGGGACAATCTAGCGCAAGGGACGATAAGGCGGAGGGCGGAAAGGGAGAGAATTACATGTAAGCCTCTAGACAAAAGTTAAGCTTAGCAGTTAGCTGCAACCAAGCGTGACTTTTGAGTACCTTCTTGAACTTTCTGTTTGACCCTTTCTGTCTGACTCCTCCTCCCCCATTCTTCACACCCCCACCAGCTCCACCTCTACACCTCTTAAAATTTTTTTTTTTAAAAACCGGTTTTACTGCGGTGCCGTAACTCATCCATAACTGTGTCATAGCACGCCTTGGTTCTACGGTTTCGTGTCCTACCTTACCATATTCGGTACGGCAGGGAAAGCAGAAAGTCTTTTTTTTTTTTCCTTTTGAAACCCTTTGTAAGCAAAGCTTTTACGCTGTGACGTGTTCGTAGTCTACAAATCATTACGTTTGACATGGCATCGACACAAACATACATTCAGCGGTCTCTTATCGTTAAGATAAATCAATCTTAATCAATCAATCAATCAATCTATCAATCTATCAATCAATATAGATCGATTCTCCTCAGTTTCCCCCTAGGTAGCCTACTCCTACTGCTACTTCTCCTTCTAAAGCGATGATGAAACGCTGAGAAGCGCCAAACAGGTGAGAGAGGGAATAAGGCGGAGAAAAGAAGGGGGGGGGGATATAAAATAAGATAAGAATATTTATTATCTCAAATCACGAGAAATGTACATAATAATAATAATAATAATAATAATAATAATAATAATAATAATAATAATAATAATAATAATAATAATAACAACAACAACAACAACAACAACAACAACAACAACAACAACAACAACAACAATACTGGATGCTATTTACGCGCTTTTCCCCAAATTGCTAATCAGGCTCAAAGCGCGGCGATCTGTATCAACGTACAGGCTTATATGTTTCACTCACTCTTACACACATACACACACAGCAAACATATCTATAGTTCTATGTAACCTATGCATGTGTCTATCTGTCTATCTATCTATCTATCTATCTATCTATCTATCTATCTATCTATCTATCTATCTATCTATCTATCTATCTATCTATCTATCTATCTATCTATCTATCTATCTATCTATCTATCTATCTATCTATCTATCTCTATCTATCTATCTATCTATCTATCTATCTATCTATCTATCTATCTATCTATCTATCTATCTATCTATCTATCTATCTATCTATCTATCTATCTATCTATGTCATTTATTCAAACCCGTTTTCTTATAACACTGTGCTTACAAATAACACCCTGAAGTATGTAGTAATTGTTAATCGAATATTGTTTAAAGTTCTTTACTAAACTAAGATTTTTATTCATCAAAGTAAGATTTTTCCGTTTTAAATCCTTTAGATTACTAAGAATTCTTTTCTGCTTAATGTTTCATGCGGTTCTAAATACTGACGTTTTGCGCAATCTGCATGTTTGTGACACTAGTATAACCAATTATTTTAACTGTCACCTTGCAAAGATTACTAACACTTGCGGCTAAGCACCTTATCTCTGCTATATTTAGCTGAAATAATTTTCCCCATTGACGTGGTACAGACATTTATTTCTATCTCGCGGGATTTCCCATCCACGCACTCCTTTTACGGTTTTCTCTGGGGTCACCCGTCCGCTTTTTCTGAGAACAGTAGGGCCTCATTTTATCCTTATAAGGTGCCGTCTTAGGGATAGGATTCGCAATGCTTCAATGCATCAAGTCTGAGTTAAAGCTGTAACATGTCCTTCACGCCGCTTATTTTATGTCCGCCTTCTCTCTCTCTCTCTCTCTCTCTCTCTCTCTCTCTCTCCGTCTCTCTCTCTCTCTCTCTCTCTCTCTCTCTCTCTCTCTCTCTCTGTCGTCCTTCATCTAGCTCCTCCCCCCTTTCTCTTCTTAGTCGTCCTCTATCATTTTCTCTATAAGTCTCCTCCCCCCCCCCTTCTCTCCACTCATCCCCCCACCCTCTCTCTCTCTCTCCCCTCACCTTTTTTTTTCTTTCTTTCTCTCTTTAACGCCTTCATCTTTCTCCCTCTCCTCCCACCTCTCTATCTATTTTCTCGCCCTCCCCCCATTTCTCCTTCTCCCCACCCACGACACCCTTTCCATTTTCATCCTCATCTCTCTTGCTGGTTTTTTGTTTTACACGTGTACCCACCCACCACCATTAAAAAAAAACATTTTTAATTTCCAGATATTATTTTCTAATTATTGCTTTTTCGTGCTTTATCCTGCGAAGGCTGGAAGTGCATATTGATAACAGAATTCACCCGGTTTCGTTTACTTGATGTTTTTTTTTTTTTTTTGCTTACCGTTGTCTTCTTTCTCTGTCAAAATAATTTTTTTCAAACTGATATTAAGAACTTTGTGGTTTTTTTTCCTCTTTATTTACAACTGTATTTCTTTATAGCTTTGGATGACTGTATTGTTCTTCTATAGCTTTGTTAAAGATTGATAATAGTAGTAGTAGTAGTAGTAGTAGTAGTAGTAGTAGTAGTAGTAGTAGTAGTAGTAGTCGTACATTACATTACATGATTATTGCTTTAGGTCAGTAGTAGTTGTAGTAGTAGGAGTAGTACATTACATTACATGATTATTGCTTTAGGTCAGTAGTAGTAGTAGTAGGAGTAGGAGTAGTATTTATAGTAGTAATATTGTTGATGACTTAGATTTTGTAAGTAAAATTCTAAGAGTCTTCCACTTAATCGAGAAAGCTTACAGCTCTTAATCTTTCTATTTATGCATTTGTCTATTTATATGTGATTGTGTGTGTTAATTTACCGTTGATAGTCCCGGTGTGTGCAGAAGTAAAACCAGGAGAGAAAGAGAGAGAGAGAGAGAGAGAGAGAGAGGAGGAAGGAAGGAGGGAGGGAGGGAGAAAGGGAGAGTGTGTGTAGGTGAGGTGAAGGATTTAAAAGGGATGCAGGGAAAATGTGAGAATAACCTATTAATAAAATTAATTAGCAAATTTGGCTAAGAGTGGAGCGAGCCCAAATGAAGGCAGATTGAAAAAAACAAACTAACACGAATTAGCGCAGTGTAAAAGAAGAAGAAGAAGAGAAGAAGAAGAAGAAGAAGAAGAAGAAGAAGAAGAAGAAGAAGAAGAAGGAGAAGAAGAAGAAGTTTAAAAATTAATTTATTTATAACGTTAAAAACGAGCAATGTAAACACGTTTTTTACAAAAATTAATATTTACTTTGAAATAACATACAATAAAAATCACAGACAAATTCAAAGTCCAAAATACATCATGGGAGGAAAATATTAAATGATTGCAGTTTATAAACAATCAAACGTTTGACAAAGAAACCGTTGAGTATTATCTTCATAATACTACTTGAACATATTTCTGGGTTTCTTCGTTCGTGCTAGAGAGAGAAATAAGCAAAATAATGTTCGTAGGATTTTGAAGGTACTTAAAGAACAAAGCAGCTTCGAGTCTGAACACATGTTGACCAGAGCAGTCAAACAGTTTAGAAGCACTTCCTGTGGACGATGGAGGGGCCAGACTCGTCGTACTCCTGCTTGGAGATCCACATCTGCTGGAAGGTGGACAGAGAGGCCAGGATGGAGCCACCGATCCATACAGAGTACTTGCGCTCAGGGGGAGCGATGACCTTGATCTTCATGGTGGGTGGAGCCAAGTTGGTGATCTCCTTCTGCATTCTGTCGGCAATACCTGGGAACATGGTAGATCCTCCTGACATCACGGTGTTGGCGTAGAGATCCTTACGGATGTCGACGTCGCACTTCATGATGCCGTTGTAGGTGGTCTCGTGGATACCGGCAGACTCCATACCCAGGAAAGAGGGCTGGAACATGGCCTCGGGACAACGGAATCGCTCGTTGCCAATGGTGATGACCTGACCGTCCGGAAGCTCGTAGCTCTTCTCCAGGGAGGAAGAGGAAGCAGCCGTCTGCATCTCCTGCTCAAAGTCCAGGGCAACATAGCACAGCTTCTCTTTAATGTCACGCACGATCTCACGCTCAGCGGTGGTGGTGAAGCTGTAGCCACGCTCGGTCAAGATCTTCATCAGGTAGTCTGTGAGGTCACGGCCGGCAAGGTCCAACCTCATGATGGCGTGGGGGAGGGCGTAACCTTCGTAGATGGGGACAGTGTGAGAGACACCATCACCAGAGTCCAAGACGATGCCAGTGGTACGACCAGAAGCGTACAGGGACAGCACGGCCTGGATGGCGACGTACATGGCGGGGGAGTTGAAGGTCTCGAACATGATCTGGGTCATCTTTTCACGGTTGGCCTTGGGGTTGAGGGGAGCCTCTGTCAACAGGACGGGGTGTTCCTCGGGGGCGACACGCAGCTCATTGTAGAAGGTGTGATGCCAGATCTTCTCCATGTCGTCCCAGTTGGTGACGATGCCGTGCTCGATGGGGTACTTGAGGGTGAGGATACCACGCTTGCTCTGGGCTTCGTCTCCCACGTAGCTGTCCTTCTGACCCATACCCACCATCACACCCTGGAGACAGACAAACATAGAACATGTTAAGTAACCATGATCAACTAAAGATGTTAAGTAACGATAATCATCTAAAGTTCAAACTATAGAAAACCCACTCCAAATCCAACTCAGTTTAATTTAGCAAGTATGGAATTAAGGTAGGGTTTATTAAAAGACGGAAGGATTAACGAGGACAGGATACAGACGATTGTGAGGAGAGAGAGGGTGAGAAGAAGCAGTGAAGAGGGGAGGGGATAGAGCGAGAGAGAGAGAGAGAGAGAGAGAGAGAGAAAGGCAGTTGGAATGGGTAAGTGAAGCGTCATAAATTATAACAGAGGAACAACAGAAAAAAGTATCATAGAAATATCAAATGTTGATTATTGTTGTGTCTAGCAATAATGACCCGGATGTAGACCCGGAAGGAATGGCCCGCACGATAGGATCCGCAAATGCAAAGTACTCCACACAACAATGTCAGTTCGACAGGGACGTGGTTCTCTACATAACCAGTGCCTGAGCAGATTTCACCAAAATGCTGACTAAACATGATTTGAACAATATGCTTCCTCAATAACACTCTGGGCTTGCTCAACCTATCAAGCTATCATTCCCTATATACATAGGCCTTCCATGTTCCCATATTTGGTAAGATCGAAATGGAGTTGACTTTTTCTTCCAACCCGGAAGGAATGTGCCTTCTAAGGAAGGATTTTGTTCAGTGTCTTCCATATCTGTAGACAACATCCGTGTCACACATTTTTGGTGCAATAAACTATTTCGTTTTATATTTAGTCGACATGCCGAATAGCTCTATCTGTTTCATCTTAATAATAACGATAAACGTTCACAAAAAAAATCATAATATATTGCATTGATAAAAATAATGAACGGTGATATTTAAAGTTAATACCTACATTCAAAATGTCTCGCAGTGTTTATTGTATTGTAATTATTAAATATTAATGAAAACTCTGTCAAACCGACAGCTTCCTAAACCTTTATGTTTTTAAAACTGAAAAAGCGTACATTGCAACTTGCATTTTTTAATATTATCAATTCATTAATTTTTTTTTCATTTTACATTCAAATTAGTTCAGTATACAAAAAAAATTAATTAAGGGTTATTGCCAGTAGGAATTATCAAATATTATCATTGCATTAAGTGATTACTGTAATGTTACATCCAAATTAACTGAAGTAACTCAAATTCGGAAACTCCGATAGTATGGCCACGTCACCAGATCATCAGGCCTTGCAAAGACCATTCTGCAAGGCACAGTGCAAGGAGGTAGAAGAAGAGGGAGACCGAAAAAGAGGTGGGATGACAACATTCGAGAATGGACTTGTTTGACACTGAGCGAAGCCATCAGGGCTGCTGAGGACATAGAAAGATGGAGTATGCTGGTTAAACGATAATCTGTGGTGCCCCTACGACCTTCGGGTTACGGGACAGGATAGGATAGGATAGGAACTCAAATTATTAATTATTGGTAATTGCCCAGCTGTCATGATGTTAAGGTTAGGTTATGCTCGACAGCTGTTCAGTTTGTGAAAACTGAAGGAATTGGTTTTCTGTTTACATTTGAATGGAGAGCTGTGCTGTTACTAGACTATGTTAACCAAACTAAATTAAAACCCCACCCACCCACATTTATATCAGGATACATCTCTCTCTCTCTCTCTCTCTCTCTCTCTCTCTCTCTCTCTCTCTCTCTCTCTCTCTCTCTCTCTCTCTCTCTCTCTCTCTCTCTCTCTCATCGACCCAAAAGGTAAATTAGTGGAAAACATAATTATACTTGTTGGTCGACGGACATTACTCACCAAACCCTGCCCTCCACATCTCTCTGTCTCTCTCTCTGTCTCTGTCTCTCTCTGTCTCTCTGTCTCTCTCTTTAAAATGCATTCTCAAGCAGCAGAGGGAAATAATAATTCTGTGTGTGCGTAGGCGTGCGTGAGTGAGGAATGGGAGGAAATTTGGCGAGAAACACTATTTTATATTAAAAGTGAGTAGACGTGGGTTTGTGGAGAGAGAGAGAGAGAGAGAGAGAGAGAGAGAGAGAGAGGGGAGGTGGAGGTCGCATGTGTGAGGGAGGAGCGTATGTGTGTGTGTGGGGGAGGGGGCCGGGGTGTGTGTGTGTGTTTGTGTGCGTGCGTGCCACCACTTATCAGTAAACAAACTCGAAAGTGCGTCTTAAGTTCACAAGGGGGATGGGTGAGTGGGGCGTGGGGGTGCGACGTTATTCTTCCTTTCTCCGCGTCATCTTATCTTAAATCATTTCACACAACAAACGTTCGTTCGCTACCGAGTCATGGTTTTTTTTTCTTCATCACAATGGTTCATTTGAGGTAGGCCTATACAATTCAATCTTAATGTCACTGTTCAAGGAGGACGTTCCCTTGAATCGGAAGAATGTTGCACCGTCGAGATAAATCCCAAACCCCTATAGGCCTACTCGTTCACTGCTTAGTCAGAAAATCGGTCCTAGACCAACAACGCAAGGCATCATTACAGTACGTGTTTGCCTTATAATTAAGAGATAAGTCAGGTAAGTAATAGTACGTTCAAAGCTTAGTGCGAAAAAAAAAATTGTCAAACGCCCATTGTTAAAAACATACAATTCATTTTAACTCAACTTAAATCGTTTGACAAAACATTGGCGCTTTAGCGTAAAGTCAGTCACGTTGTTGTTTTTCAAGTGTGTCCTAGGCTTACGACAACATTCAAAAGACCAACACAACTACTAGGCTACTTGGACACATCTTCCAATGTTCGTTGTTAAAAAACAACAAACAACAAAAAACGCAACCTACAATTCGTTCAAAAGATGACTAAATCAGCAAGTTAAATGCAATACAGCTATCTCGGCGTTGTCTGAGTCACATATAGGCCTAATTATTTCAAAAGGTGTTGTCCAACGCCTGCTCTTCATTGCGCCTACCGGTTCGGTAGGCCATGTGACACCCGCGGAGTATCCTGCTACGCAGTTGGCTACGCCCAGAATGGCCCCGCACGCCTTACATGGCTTGAATGGATGGCTTTTATACAGGCTCCGAGAGTCTGAATTGTTCTGAGTGGCCATACAGAGACTTTATTATACTCAGTATGCGACGAGACCTATCGTTAAGTTCAGCAAACAGTACGACGCGTTAGATTAATTATAGTCGCAGTAAAACTACAGGGTCTGGATGGTTCTGAGCTTAAATATATTGGAGTTGGGATCAAAGAACGTACTTCACCTTGTTTTGTGGGAGTAGTACGAGATTGAACAAAAAATATAGTTGATTTATTGTTATAGTTATACCATGCTAAAACAGTGAATGGTTCTGGACGAAGCTATCGAAAAGTTCTTATACTCATTTGGGAGGTAGGGAAGGGGGGGGGAGGGGGAAGGGAGAAGGGGCCTCAATTCGTTATTGTCAGGCGACAGTCGACACAAACCATAAATTATTTATAAGGTAGAATAATAGAGTGTCGGGCGACGGCTGCAGCCTTGCAGCCAAATGCTACACAAATGACAGAGCCGGTAAAGCTAGTGTCAGCAGAATAAAACTTTACCAAATTGTACCAAAATATTTAAAATTTATTTTGTCACGAGTACAAATCTTCTACCGGAAACGTCACGCACACGTTGGTTGCACTGGCGTTAAAATATTAGACAGCGAAAGAACACCCTCATGTATGTTAAAAAAAAAAGTACATCTAAAAAATGTATAATGTTTCGTGTTTGGAATAGGATTAGCTGTTATAAAATTAGTGGCCCAGACAGAGTAGCTAAGACTAGACGAGACCTCGTCCCTCTTTACTGGAGAGAGAGAGAGAGAGAGAGAGAGAGAGAGGGGAGGGGGGGGGGGGATCGAGAAGTCCTCGTTTATAGTTTCAGTAAGGCTTTTTGGCTATGGCTAAGCCTTGGATGTGTTGGTGTGTGTGTTCAATGGAGACAGCTTGGGGGGAAATGGATAGGAGAAGCAGGGAATGACAGCTCCCACCATGAGAGAGATGCATCATTCTGAACTATATTTTAAAAAGCTACACACTCACTTTAGCCAATAAGAAGAATATTTTAAATTATACAAAACCATTCTTCGTCTCTCTTCCCCGCTCTCCCGTTCGTGACTGTAGCATGTTCGATGCTTCTTCTTCTTCTAGATGTAGAATAATTTTACAATGATTCGGTGAAGGTTCTTTCTCATTAGTCTTAAATTCGGATTGAGAACAAGTTAACAATCAATTTTAATTATTAAACTTCGGAAAAAGAAGGTCCCAAACGAAAGTGTCTTATTTTAATAATGATCGAGGATCTCGCATCCCTATAGCCTAGCATAGCATAGCATAGCCTAGCATAGTTCGGCATATAGGCTAACGGCCTTTGGCCTTCATATTAAAATCTTGATGAGGGTCTCAGACCTACACCCCTGGCCAGTCTGCAAATTTAGACCTTTTTTCTCCAGATTGGTGGAATAGATGCTATCCTTAAAATACCTGTCTATACAGTTCTTGAACACACTGAGTGATTCAGCATCCACAACCTCCGCAGTCAAATTATTTCAAGGGGCTATGACTCTGGTAGTAAAATACTATTTTAATTTGCGGGTATTATTAAAAGTTGTATTTAGTTTACATTTGTGGCCTCGTGTTATACCAACATCGTCCAAATTTCAAAAAAGAAGTAGTGGTTACAGGATCATAAAAACTGCACAATTGTAACAATTTCGATTAAATCTCCCTTCCCTCTCCTATAATCTAAACTAAGCAGCCCCAGTAACTTCAATCTCTTCTCGTAGGAGAGTTCCGACATTAAACATATCGTCCTGGTGAATCTGCGCTGGACACCTTCGATCAAGTCAACATGCTTCCTCAAGAATGAACACCAAACAGGGTTAGCGTCTCAACTGAAACATACATTTCTTTTTAATCCTCTCCTTTACGCGTGAATACTTACAACATCTTATATGTATATCTTCTTTAAAGGTTATGTTATATTCGGGCAATGTCCTAACCAATAAGTGCAATAAGAAAGTGTTTCATAATATTAGGAAGTGGAGGTGTGTTTTTTTACAATCACGACCTGGTATTCGTACCAGCGAACTCTATTTCATCTGATTCGATTCAATTTCTTTTTTTTTAACTGATTTTTTAAAAGCTCATTCAACTATGCAATAATGCTATATGACTTCTAAGAAATACCAAATTTAAAAAAAAAAACAACACTGTCAGGTTAAAAGAGACTTCAAAAGGAAGAAAAATAACATAAAAAGATCCGGCTCGCCCGGAAAATTCATAATGTCCCATTAGCCTACAACCCATTTGCCGTAAACGTGTAGGTCGATTTAAAAAAATCATTTACCTGGTGCCTAGGTCGGCCCACGATGGAGGGAAAGACGGCCCTGGGAGCATCGTCACCAGCGAAGCCGGCTTTGCACATGCCGGACCCATTGTCGATAACCAGGGCAGCAACATCTGAATCGTCGCACATGTTGATAGGTTTAGTTTACAAGATTCCTCAGAACGAACAGACACAACTTAAGCTGGATCGTCTCTCTTTAAAGCCGACAGTGACTGAGTTGGGATGGTCGGGAATCTTTTATAGCAGTGAAAATACTTCCTCTCTCTCTCTCTCTCTCTCTCTCTCTCTCCTCTCTGACCGGCTTTATTTGGTTGGTTGCGCGGTGTTGGTCGAGGCGTTGACTAAGCTAAGGGCCGCACGAGGAACATAAACATGATACGTGTGATAGTGGGGTAGGGGCTGACGACAGCGTTTAGGCACTCACAAACAACAACACTAACAGTTGAATCGCTGATGGTGCACTCATGTCGGAACTAACTGTGTACTGACACCATGTTTAACGTTTCTTCAGTACTGTTAGGCACGCGGATGGCATTTGTTTGGATATATTTGTTGATGTTTTACTGTAAAGAGTACTTAGAAGCGAGGAAGCTAGTTAGCCATCATCGTTACGACGTGAACGTTTTATATAACAAGTACGCCAGAAATAAATTTCGAAATCAATAAACAAACCAACCCAAAATAAAGAAATAAATTAAAATTGTTTATAATGCCGAAGGTGAGACTACACACACACATAATTTTCGCCTCCTTCGCTATAGCCTATCCTATCCTATCCTATCCCATAACTCGAAGATCGTTGGGGCACCACAGATGACCGTTTAACCAGCGTACTCAATCTTTCTCTTTCCTCAGCAACCCTCATGGCTTCGCTCAGTCTCAAGCCAGTCCATTCTCGAATGTTGTCCTCCCACCTCTTTTTCGGTCTCCCTCTTCTTCTGCCTCCTTTGCACCGTGCCTTGCAGGATGGTCTTTCCAAGGCCATGCCATCGGAGTTTTTTGTTTCTTCGGCGCTGTGAGCATATCATTGTGTTGTCCAATGGGTTGTGTGATGGTGTGTCGGACTTCGTCGTTGGTGATGTGCTGGGTATAACAGATACTCAGAAGTCTTCTGCAGACCTCATCTCCATGCTTTGTATTCTTCGTTGTAGATCTGCTGTGAGGGTCCATGTTTTGCAAGCGTAAAGGAAGATATAGGTGACAAGGGAGCGCCGCAGCCTTACCTTGGAATGTAGACTGATGGGCATGTCTTTCTAAATGGGCATTAGGCTGCTAATAGTTAAGCTAGAATACTTTTAATATTGGTCAGTATAAGTATACTTAAGCCGTGCACACACATTTTCGTCTAATTAATTATAGTATCAGTTTTATACAAAGCACATATATACATAATTTTTTTCCACCGTTATTTTAAAGCGCTTGAATACTGAAGATATTTGTTTTTAAAACTGTTCCTTTCAAAGAACGCCATCTTAATGAGTATTCAGTACGATATGAAACACATACTTGTTTTAACGATCACCAATCGTTATTTAAAGCGTTTGGATATCTTAGCTGCCGTTTCAGTTGCGTTGTTCGTAAAAGACACATTAGTCTCATTATCATTCTTTTTTATTGTTGTAAAAATCACCCACTTATATTACCATTTGCCAATGCTTATTTAAAAGCTTTGGAATAGTATGAAATACTTAAAGGGTTGCTCAACAGTTTTTTTTTTTAAAATCCTCAGTTTTATATAAAACACATTGTTCTAACATGTGCACATCTTACTTTGATGAACTGAATACTTTTTTTAAAAGCTTAAATTGCGTCACACACTCAGCGTGTTGTCTTTGTAAGGGTCTCTTGGACTCGATGAAAATGGAAAGTGCGTGTGTGTCACCGTGTGTGCTGTGCACTTGTAGTACATTTAAGCATTCGCATTACACGCCCCGAAGCAAAAATCCGTACGCAACCCCATACATTTGAAATATTTATTATTATTATTATTATTATTATTATTATTATTATTATTATTATTATTATTATTATTATTACTACTACTACTACTACTACTACTACTACTACTACTACTACTACTACTACTACTACTACTACTACTACAGTTTATTATTATTATTATTATTATTATTATTATTATTATTATTATTATTATTATTATTATTAATATTACTACTACTACTACTACTACTACTACTACTACTACTACTACTACTACTACTACTACTACTACTACTACTACTACTACTACAGTTTAGCCAAATAGAGTCCGCTGGACCTAAAGCAATAATCATGTAACTACTACTACTACTACTACTACTACTACTACTACTACTATAATTATTTCTTTTTTAAAATTTGATTTGGGTTGTTTGCTTGCTCGTGCATTAGCCTGTATTTAAGATCTTATTGAGTCATTTCGGTTTGTATTCAAACGAACCAACAGAACTGCAAATCGTGTTTCAGTTCCTCTGAATGTACAGTCAGCAATTTTAGGATCTTAGTATAGGATGCTGTAGATAGGAATCTTAATATGACAGTGTAGACGTATTCTGAAGAAGGAGCATGCTTCCACGCTTTTCCTTTTTAGGTGCGCTGGGAAATGTTTCTATACAAGGACATAATTTCCTAGCTGAAGTTGCGACAAGAAATAGAACAACACTTAAGTCACGAAGGATAGCCCCTTTGGAAGCCAGGTCCATTCCATAAGACGCAAGTACGAGAAATTATACTAATAAGCAATAGCTTTGTAAGAGGGAGTGTCGTGTTGTGATACACCGGTGAGCGGTTGACGGCGTAGCGCGATCCGGCGCGACCTTATAAGGACAGGCGTTGGCGACAGCGGGCCCTTTTCCTAGAATTATTGATAGTGGGCAATTTTAGATTAGTTCCCTTTTAAATATGTTTACGTAGAAATTAAACCCTAACCATAAAAAGTGAGCTCTTGGAAGTAATATATTATTCTATTATTAATATAAATAGTATAGGCCCCCGCTTTTCTCGCTTTTTTTAATGTTGAAAGGTGGGGGAGAACTTTATGTTTAAAAAAGGAAGGCTGTTACTAAAAGTACAGGTGCAGGAGGAGCAGGAAAGGGAGTGTAGGAGGGGAGGAAGGGGGGAAATGAGGGTGCTGGGAAAGGGGAGAGAGAAAGAGAGAGAGTGAAAGGTGTAGGAGGAAAGGTTAGTTAAGGATGGGGTTTCGTGACGGTCGCTAGCACACAGCATAGCTGAGAGTCACCGAGGCTTGCTTTTGCTTCTGTGAGATTTAAGCTACCGAGCGAGTCTCACCTACGCTTCGAGAGTAAATTGCTCGTATTTCATGAGAACAGGTGGTAGATAGACCTGAATATAAGTGGCAATAATTATGAGTGTACGTTATTATGCTTTTATTATTATTTTTTGGGGTGGTTGTTTGTTTGAGAAGGTTTTTAGCGTTTTATACATATGTGAGTTTGCGCGTTTGTCAACACAACACAATACAATACAATACAATACAATGTTCACCTCTCAGCTCATTATAGGAATAGGTAGGCCTACATACATTAAAAAAACCAATTATTATCTTACACCCGGACAAATCACCGCTAACAGTGTGTGCACGCTTATGATTGGATACCTATGTGCGAGAGCGAGCGTGCACGTTTGTGCGAGTGTATGTGAGGCTAAAGTAATTAATTTTCTTGATGCAGCACGGATGATCATGAGTCAGAATTAATTAGTAATAACAAAGGAAGTGATGACTAGGACTATCAGACCACTTTTATTACCGGTAGTTAACTTTACAATTAGTCATTCACTCATTGTCTTTGGTTTTTGTTTCTATACACCTATCATACTAAAAGGTCCTGACAATATAAGTGTCAAGTAACAGAACCCGTGTATAGTTTGAAGTTCACTGTTCTCTTTTCAGCGAAAGTGATGCTATTCAGCTTTATAAAAACAACAACAACAATAACACACGCACACACATGTACACACACAGGCACGCACGCAAACACACACACACACACACACTCACAATCATAAGGATATAATTATAGATCCTATATACCTATTTCGTTTGAACCTGCAGAGATCGAAGAATTAGCCTCGGCACGCGAGATGCAGGACGCTGCTGATGAAGTTTATGCTAAATAGGTCTATAGGATGTTAAAAGTAACGTAATAATAATTATTAGAGGGCCGGCTTTGCTGCTTTCAACAAGCAAGCACAATTATAGAAATCCCACTTAGCGGATTTTCCAGGAAAGTGCGTTCTAGTAAGAGATCAATTATGCTAAATATTTTAGATAGGCCATCATACATTTTGTGCGCCCATGTCGTTGATTTTACGCACCATTTTCAATGAACCGCCAAACTAATATAATTATACGGTTATGTATGATGTGAATATATTATACGATTTTATATTATTATATTATCATCATATTATTAAACGATTATGCTGTTAAATGCTGCGATGTAGGCTTAGTTCTGAAACTGTTTAATTGGTATCGTGAATATATTTACTAGAGCTAACCTTCAATTCTCCATCAAAAACGATAATCATCTTCTCTTTACTTTCAGATAACGATTAGTTTCTGGCCGAAAAGAAGATTATTTGTTTTAAAAAATCTTGCGTTCAGAGGTAAAGCAAGCTGTCGAGTTTATTAACATTGATTTTTCCAATGTAAATAAAGGTTAAATGTGGACAGATATGCAATATTGATTACTTTACGTATTTGTTTTTATCTTCCTTTCATTCTGTAAATATATTTTATCAGTGTACTCCTGCAACGTTGACCACGTAGTATTTTTTGTTAATGTGAAGATTTGGTTGTTTAGGGTCAGTCCAGTAGCAATACAATTCATACATGTATTTATGTTTACATATGCAAAGACTGCAAGGCACGGTGCAAGGCGGCAAAAGAAGAGGAAGACAGGAAAAGATGTGGGAGGACAACATTCGAGAATGGACTACCTTGGCACCGAGCGAAGCCGCGAGTGTTGCCGAGGACAGAGAAAGATGGAGTACGCTAGTTAAACGATCTCTTGTCAGGTGTTTCACCCGTCCCCTATACGCTTAATGTGTCCGGGGACGTAAATTTACACAAAAAACAACAAAAAACAACACAAAAAAAAACACGATCATCTGTGGTGCCCCTACGAACTTTAGTTACTGGATAGGATAGAACAGGATAAATATGCAACTTTAAAAAAAAATAAAATATTCATTACATACCGTTTTATGTAAACCTTGGCAATTAAAAAATTTTTTTATAGCGAGTCTTAATATTTTCTTGTTCGCTTTTGCAATTTTTGTGATGTAAGAGAGAGAGAGGGAGAGAGGGAGAGGGGGAGAGAGGGAGAGGAGAGAGAATTATATAAGCTCATTCACTACAGCTCTTGCAAACCGAATCACGGCAGGCAATATTATTGAAAGGAGGTGAGAAAAGAGAAAGACGGTAGAAGACGAAGAAGAAAGAGGATGTGATAATGAAAGTAAGGGGGGAAGGGGGGCATGGGAAGAGAGAGAGAGAAGAGAGAGAGAGAGAGAGAGAGAGAGAGAGAAGAGAGAGAGAGAGAGAGAGAGAGAGAGAGAGAGAGAGAGAGAGAGAGAGCTAGAAAGAAAATTAATTCAAGTTGAATGAATATTTAATTTATTTCAATAAATGTACTGAACATAACTTTCATTCAATAATATGAACACAAAAACAAAACCCGACTGGATTGTTTTGCACGTATCATAATAACTTTCCAGTTGAGGAATAGGTGGGGGGGGGGGGGGGGGGGGGGAAGGGGAAGGAGAAAAATATTGAGCATTCAAAATACTCAGCATAACTAGTGTAGTAGAACTATTTCGGCAAATATTTCTGGCTTTCAAATTTAAAAAGTCCATGGTCAGTTTATTCTCCAAAATGTCTGAGCATTACCATGCCCGATCAGAAAACTTTAAAAAAAAAAAAAGATTAGCAAAACGATTGTCAGAGATTTAGAAGCACTTCCTGTGGACGATGGAGGGGCCGGACTCGTCGTACTCCTGTTTAGAGATCCACATCTGCTGGAAGGTGGACAGAGAGGCCAGGATGGAGCCACCGATCCATACAGAGTACTTGCGCTCAGGAGGAGCGATGATCTTGATCTTCATGGTGGGAGGGGCCAAAGCGCTGATTTCCTTCTGCATTCTGTCGGCGATGCCTGGGTACATTGTGGAACCGCCAGACAGCACAGTGTTGGCGTACAAGTCTTTACGGATGTCGACGTCGCACTTCATGATGGAGTTGTAGGTGGTTTCATGAACCCCGGCAGTTTCCATACCCAGGAATGAAGGCTGGAACATGGCCTCGGGACAACGGAATCGCTCGTTGCCAATGGTGATGACCTGTCCATCCGGAAGCTCGTAGCTCTTCTCCAGGGAGGAAGAGGAAGCAGCCGTCTGCATCTCCTGCTCAAAGTCCAGGGCAACATAGCACAGCTTCTCTTTAATGTCACGCACGATCTCACGCTCAGCGGTGGTGGTGAAGCTGTAGCCACGCTCGGTCAAGATCTTCATCAGGTAGTCTGTGAGGTCACGGCCGGCAAGATCCATCCTCATGATGGCGTGGGGAAGGGCGTAGCCTTCGTAGATGGGGACAGTGTGAGACACACCATCACCAGAGTCCAAGACGATGCCAGTGGTACGACCAGAGGCGTACAGGGACAGCACGGCCTGGATGGCGACGTACATGGCGGGAGAGTTAAAAGTCTCGAACATGATCTGGGTCATCTTTTCACGGTTGGCCTTGGGGTTGAGGGGAGCCTCTGTCAACAGGACGGGGTGTTCCTCGGGGGCGACACGCAGCTCGTTGTAGAAGGTGTGATGCCAGATCTTCTCCATGTCGTCCCAGTTGGTGACGATGCCGTGCTCGATGGGGTACTTGAGGGTGAGGATACCACGCTTGCTCTGGGCTTCGTCTCCCACGTAGCTGTCCTTCTGACCCATACCCACCATCACACCCTGAAAAGAGACAAGGTTGAAATCATTATTTTTGTTTTTGCACACAGTTAACTCTCAAATTTCTTCTGCACGCTTCTATGTAAATAGTTAACTCACAATACGTTAGAAAATCGTTAAATGTATTTCATGATCGCCGTCATGTCAGACACGGAGCAGACAATACCAACATTGTTTAGCATTGTGACATAAATATTATTTTGTTCCTTCTACTGCATTCATACTGGCCTCTCTTAGATCTTCACGATTCACTACGCTGATAGGGCTCATCCGGACTCTTATTCATCATTATGACATATTCACACAGGCGATGTGTGATAGGCTTACACGCATCAACTTTTCATTTGTAAGCGACCTCGTTGAGCTTTGCATCGACTGGGCCGTTAAATACTCTGAAATGTCGTTTTCAAGATGCAACCAATACATGTAAACGTACACCCGTTTCTGAAGCGTTGCGTGGTTTTTAGTTGTTTTTTTTGCCTGAAGAAAGAATGTCGAAGGACAGCAAGCCTAAGGGAGAAAAGGAGAGGATGAAGATTGTGGAGAATGAAAGGAGACTACTACAACAAAAACGATTGCAGACAAAGAAGTTTTTTTTTGATTGATTGATTGTTGCTTTAGGTCCAGCGGACTCCTCCGAGCCAAATCAGGACCGAACAACCCCCGATCCGCATAAAAGATCTGCCGAAACAACCCTAGTGGGAAAATTGAATGCCCTCCACCAGTCAGTCACTTTACAATAAAGACATCCCACGCAGGGGACGGCTGAGGCTTTACCCCAACTACTCGAACCCCCGGTTACAAAAACAAAATAGAATACAATCATCATTATAAATTATCAACAAAACACATACATATAGAATGCCTATATTGCTAAATAATAACATCATAGGAAGCCCTAGTGACCACCCGGCAGAAAGCGTCCAACACTCCCAAGCTGATCCAACAGACCTCATACACAAACAAGGAGTCTTGTCCAGGAAGAGTTTTCAAGAAAAAGGTAGGTCATTGATCTAGCGAAGAAGAAGATAGTATAGCAGAGTGATAGGACAGAGCAGGAGACAAAGAAGGTGACAGGAGACGATAAAGGGGAGAATAGAGGATAAGGAGGAAAATAAGTTCACCACGATGAAGGAAGAAAGGGTAAAAATGAAAGGTGAAAGTGAAAGGAAAAAGAAAAAGACAGAAAGGAGGAGAATAAAGAGGGAAAGCTGTCTGGGAGAAGGAGGTGGGGGTGGGTGGGTGGAGGATTGTTGGATTAAGATGGGGTATGTGTTTTCGCGGTCTAAAGCATAAAAGGGTTCTAAACAAATATTAGATCTATTGTCCCCCACATATTAGAATTACATTACATTACATGGTTATTGCTTTAGGTCCAGCTGACTCTTCCGAGCCAAATCAGGACCAGTCACATATTCGGATGAGAGTATAAACCGAGGTCTAGTCTGTGTCGCATACATTCCATCATAACGGACTTTAAAGATCCTGACGCTCATGTCCTAAACGGGTGAGTGCCGGTGACAAGAACACACCCAGCATGCACCTAGGTCCTTCTCCCCCATCCCTGGCTGCCCAGGATTGTGCTCAGTTGTCCGGGCTTCAGACCATGCACCCAAAGGCTGCGGGTGGGCGTCTCGTGCGGCTTGAGTTAGATCCTGTATCGGCCAGCGCCTTGAGCAGCTCTTGAGCTGGAAAAGCGCTATATAAGAACGATTAAAAAAAATTAGAATGGCCACAGTTCAAATGGCACATCGCAGTACAGCAAGTGTTTATTCGTCGAGATCATAGTGTAATGTATTTATTTTATAGTATTTATTGTGTTGAATTGCATTTATTGCATTGTATTGTATTGCATTGTATTGTATTGCATTGTATTGCATTGCATATGTACTGTATTGCATTTTGCACACACCGCACAGAAAAGCACCAATTGTTACGTTTGCGACGCGCACGATGGTGCGTGTGAAGCGCGCGCGATGGATCTGATCGTTTTGTTTTGCAAGGCATTCAACGGCAGAGTGTATTTGCCTTTGATTTGATTTTGCATTGTTGTTGGAAGCGGCTTTCTATAGCGTTGATAATTTTCGTTGGTCGATATTATTGGAGAATTCTCTAGAGTTGCTTGTTTACTATCATCGAAGAATCTAGATAGATCCACTATAAGCAGAGAGCTTTTGTTATGAAGAATGTTGTATGACGTAAGACAGTGATGAAGTTTAGTCCGATTGGTTGTAATGTGTCATGCTCGAACATTCTGACGTTATCTGGAGTCTAGAAAAAAACTATATAATTGATGCACTGTGTAGAGAAAGTGGAAAGTACAAAGTTGAAAAAGCGATTGTATGCAGTTGTTGATGTACGCTGAATAAAATTTGAAAACTTCACACGACGACTCCTGCCTTGTTGCCGAGTGAACGGGTTGCGTGAATAAACGAATCCGAGTTACACTTATTAGGATTTCAATATTGGGGTACCAATTATTCCCTTTTACCTCCTACTAGCATTATTTAGGCTTTGATTGTGCGCACCTTAATGTTTCGTTTTATTGTTGCTTGTCTCTGTAAACACACTTTTAGTTTAAACCCACAACCACCACACCCCCTTTCCTTTCCCCTCCAGACAGTGAGATAATAGAAACAGGAAGGTGTACTGATACAAGAAAAACAAACGCAGCTCTATCAAATAGATGTTGCCCGATGTTATGATCAAGGAGAGCGCAACAGGTCAATGCAAAAACAAAGACAAAGTGCGCAAAGAATTAAGTTTGTTAAACGTTACTATAACAATTACTATAACAATTAAGCGCGTTAAACATTACTACAAAACACACTACTACACTGTTCTCTATCAACAAACTGTGGCTAGTCAGCACATTGCTGAGAGGTCCTTAACATTACAAGCGACGCGCAAACGACGACATCAGGGTCAACAGTTATTTCCCATTCTACTTCCTTCTTCGTCACACGGCGGGTCTACTCGGGCGACATTGTCCATTTTTCCCATTCTTTCTCTCTCCTCACCCCCCTCAAGCCTCCCTCTAGCACCCTCTCTCTCCTCTCTCTGTGAGAATGGCAAAGTACCAACACTGAGTCTCCATTCCATTGCCAAGGCAAGGCAAGGCAAGTGTATTCCAGAAAAGACCCATGGATAAAGTGACACACACACAAACATGCACAATAATTAAAGATAAAACATTTTAAAATAAAAATATTTATGTACATAGGAGAAGAGGGGTAGAGTGAGGATGGGGTAACGGGAACGAGTTAAAAAACAACGAAAAGGTCTTCCCCAAAACTCCTTTCTCACTAAGCCTGTGACCCCCCCCCCCCCCCCCCCCCCAACATTCCTTGTCTTCGTCAGCTTCCTGTGGTAATCCCCAGATAAGGAAAAATAATGGGTTTACTCACCCTGTCTCTCGCACCCTTTTACCCTCCCCGATCTTCCACCCACCTCTCCTCCCTCCCTCCCTCTCTCTCTCTGTCTCTCACTTGGTGTGTCGAATAATGTCAATAATCTTTAGCTTGGGTGTTGGGAAATGGGACGCCGAGGTGGAAAGCGAAGTTGGGCTGGGAGACGGTGGGATAGGTGAGAAGAGAAAAAAAAGGAAGATGGTGAGGCGTGGGGTGGGGTAGGGCAGGGTGAGGGTGGGGTAGGGCAGGGTGAGGGTGGGGTTGGAGGGTTGGAAGGTAGGCGTGACACGACGTGATCACCGCAGGTATGGGTTGACATTTGTGCGCGCGCACCTAATGCAAGTGTAACTGGCCGGCTCCTTTTTTTTTGGGGGGGGGGGGAGGGGGGGTTAAGGGTGGGGGGGTGCCTTGCTGGTAAAATAGCTATCGAACTGTTTACAATATGGACGTTTTCCGGGATTAAAAATATAAATAAATGAAAGGGAAAAAAAGATGAAGTTTCAGTCAACTATTTTTTTTCCCACGATGTGTGCGTGTATATGCGTGTGTGCGTGTGCGTAGACTTGTTTACACGGCGTTATTCGGACAAACTATTGAACATCTACATAACTTGTTTTGACAGCCCTCGTTTTGACGTCAAACCAATGATCCGTTAGGGTTTGGGCTGTGTTAGGGTAAGGATTAGGGTAAGGGAAAGGATGTGGGTTAGGGTTTGGATTAGCGTTAGAACACTTGAAAGTACTTAAGGGGGACGAATTATGACCGATTGTCAACATAACGTATGCAACGTTTCAGGAAAGTCATAACGCCGTGAAAACAAGTGTGTGTGTGTGTGTGTTTGAAATGTGTGCGTATAGTGTGTGTGTGTGTGTGTGTGTGTGCGTGTAGTGTGCTTGTGTGTGTGTGTATGTCTGCTTATCCTCTGCAGCGAAAGTTTAGTCATACAATTGTTTGTTTCTGTCCATCGTTATCGAACCTACAAAATCTGTCCTAATAGTCATGGAGTCAGTCCTAATAGTGTCCTAAAAGACATAGTTCGACAATGACAACCGTGAAGTTTGAGTGTTCGCTGAAATTCTATTATTGGCGATGAGAATTCTTTAACGAGAAATGCTTTCTATAATATTATATCATTTATATTAATTATAATCTTGCAAATCCTAGCATTTTCATTAAGCTTACTCTTACCGTCGACTCTATCAAATGTTGATCAAACTAATATAGCGCCAAATAGACCGGGAATTTCTGCTAGTCTACTAAGAAAAAAGGAACAGTCAAGAACATATTTAAGGGGGGATGTATCAGTATGAAATGTGTGTGGTCACAGTCTATCATCAAGGAGAAATATAAAACAATTCAACACCATGCATTTCACAATGCGGCTATAAAGTCGTCTTGTTCATTCTTTCTTTCAAACAGACGGCCGGGGCAAGGCTAACAAATAAAATCATTTCGTCTTTGAACATAAATGTTTAAAAAGTAGTCCGAGAATGTATGTGAAAGGAGGTGGGGCCGGGTAGCTCAGTTGGTAAGAGCGTCTTGCTAGTAACCGAAAGGTCGCTGGTTCGAATCCCGGATTGGTCAACGTGTGATCATATTATTTTCCCCTTTACCAACAACTGGCCCGCTGGTGTCAGTATAAATCGGTCCAGTAGTCACCTATATGCGAAAGTGTCGTGTGAATATAATCTACATACAAACAAACATATGTGAAAGGAGAAAAAAAAAGGAATTTTGTCAAAACTTCAAAAGATTAATTGCATGTAGTCTTCCACAGTTTCAAACTATAGCAAGACAGACCCAGAAAGGCAAAAATCGAAAAAAGACTGTTCAATTATATATGCTTCACTTTGTCCGGCACGGATTTTCATGAAAATTGCATCATTACGGCTGTCGTAGAACCTGAGCTAGAATTCCATTATGTTTATAACTGTTATAATGTTCGAATATAATGTGCAGCCGGTTTTTTTTTAATTTTAAGAATGTTCGAATATAAAGCCAAGAGATTTACTTGTAATATTATAATGTTCGAGTACAACGTGAAGCGGAATTACTTGTAATACTATAATGTTCGAATCTAATGTGAAGCGAATGAAGTTGACAGGACATATAAAAGGTTGGAGGTAACCGCGTGCCCCACCAAACAGTACAGTAACGTGGCAAATAGCAGTATATAAACTACCTATCACTTTTAATTTGTGACGCATGCAGGATCACATGCACAACACTGATGAAGATACTACAGGGTAATCTATCACAAGAAGGAAAGTAAAGAGGGAAAGAAAGGGAAAGAAAAAGAAATGAAAGAAGAACTGTGTTGGAGCAGTTGGAAGTGGCGTAATTGTTGGGATTATAAAAAAAAACCAATAAGGATGTGAAACACTAAGGGAAAACGCACGCACGCACGCGAATGCGCGCGCGTCTACACGCACACACACACATTCATTCTTTGTTGTGTAGAATATAATGTGGCGCCCTGCTGAGGGAAAGCTGTATGAATCGAGTGTAAATTCCTGTCTGTACTCTATCACTTTGAATGACAATACAATATCGCTACGCTTGGACGCTTTTTTTTTTTTTTTTTTTTTACAAAAGAACGTAAGAAGAAAAAATTTTTTTAAGTCTTTTATTTACCTGGTGCCTGGGTCGACCCACGATGGAGGGAAAGACGGCCCTGGGAGCATCGTCTCCAGCGAAGCCGGCTTTGCACATGCCGGACCCATTGTCGATGACCAAAGCAGCGATGTCTTCTCCGTCGCACATGTTGAATAATTAGTGATAGGGTGGGGTAGAAAGCGTAGAAATCCGGATGATAAGAAAAGTATACTATACTGTCTAGTAATGTGAGCTGGCCGGTTTATCAGAAGCAAGTGAGCGCGAATTGTAGAGGTCACAATTTATACAGGTGATTTGACTGACGTCTGTCGCTTGCCGTGCATGTATTTCAAAATTCCCTGACCTCTGACCCACTTTCATTTTTTGTACTCACCTGAACCTTTATTAATTTTCCACTACCATCACCCACCCCTAGCCCCCTTCCCCTCTCTCTCTCTCTCTCTCTCTCTCTCTCGCTTTCTCTTCCTCGCTCTTTTCATCATGTGCCAAGACGCAAGTTTGCCTCAAGGTAAAATTGTGTCTATTACCACCACTGCAAGCCTACACCACTTTCCCTCCCTACCCCTCTCACCCCGCTCTCGACACTCCGTCTCTTGTTTTCGTGTTGCTTTATAAGTAGTGTGTGCATGTGTCACGAGATCCGGAGAAATGGTTGTTAAGCACACACACACACGCACACGCCCCTGCACACACATACACACAAAGGCAAATTTTAAAAAAAGACATCTGTATAGACCATGTTTATTATCAAACGCAGCAGCAATTTCTCTAAATCTACCACTGACTTTAATGAGAGTGTTCTTAAAAATAAAGTTAAAAGAAAGGCAGAGGGATTGAGAGAGAGAGAGAGAGAGAGAGAGAGAGAGAGAGAGAGGTGGGGTGAGGGGAGGGGGAGAGTGAGAGAGGATATGTTGCTCAAGTTGTGTATCATGTTTGAAAAAAAAATCGCTTGGTGCCTATCAAGTTCAAATATTTGTGTGTGTGTGTGTGTGTGTGTGTGTGTGTGTGTCTGTTGTACTAAGATGGGACTTTTCTGTAGTGGGCTGGTTGAAATAATACATAGATGGCCGTTCCACTTGACTTCGTAGCGAATATGTTTTGACACAGCCTGCCGCTAGTTGTCCCGACTCCTGACCATATTTGGGCATAATGCATGATCCATAGGCCACGCCCCGTCTAGGCCTAATAAAGTTGTATGATCTGCAATCATGTAAATTAAGATGCGAAATGCAAAACTAGATTCGACGATTGAAGAAGGAGATGGAATTTTAAAAAAGCAAAAAACTTTCTCTCTCTCCATCTCTCTCCCTTTTTCTCCCTCTCTCTCTCTCTCTCTCTCTCTCTCTCTCTCTCTCTCTCTCTCTCGCACACACACACACACACACGCACTTTCATTTTTTAAAGGTCTATGCGGGAAATATTTCTGCTGTGACCTGGTCCTTAACAAACTTCCTTATCTCGATTTTCGACCTTGTATATTATAGGCCTAATGGCGGTGATTCGTCATACCTAACACGAACAACGAATATGGATACAGTGAATATCTGCTGTGATCAATATCGACCTCGTGAAATCAACTTTAAACAAAAATTATCCACCAAGTGAACACTAATATTGCTGCTGTTGCTGCTACTGCTGCTGCTGCTACTGGCTACTACTACTACTACCGCTAAATTAAAGTTTATAGAGCGCGGCAACAGGACTGGATGCGCACTCCGCGCTTGGCAGCACGTTTATACACACAGAGTAAAAAAACAAGAACAACAACAACAGCAACAACAACAACAAAAATTGAACATATACAAATTACATGCAATGTATTATATTTGTTTTAGTATATGTGCATGTTGTAGCTTACTTTCACTCCTTCCCCGTGAAGGAAGGTTTCTGTATATAAATAGTATCCCCACATTCTG
Organism: Oncomelania hupensis; assembly: GCA_036898135.1. Lineage (NCBI taxonomy): Eukaryota > Metazoa > Mollusca > Gastropoda > Littorinimorpha > Pomatiopsidae > Oncomelania > Oncomelania hupensis. Next base: position 25,675,007 of record CM072516.1, read on the forward strand.
GAAATTCTAGAAAATGATGACCAACAACACCAATGGCATCAACACGGACATCAAAGTCCAAGGTCAATCCCTCAACACAGTGCATCTCTTCACATATTTAGGAGCCATTGTATCAGACATTGGGTCCCGACAGGAAGTCCTCTTCAGGATCGCACAAACAACTACTGCCCTGGCAAGGTTGAAGCCCATTTGGAAGGACAGGACCATCAGTTTACATTCTAAGGTAAGACTGCTGCGCTCCCTTGTCATCTCCATCGTCCTCTACGCTTGCAAAACATGGACCCTCAAGCAGATCTACAACGAAAAATACAAAACATGGAGATGAGGTTATACAGAAGACTTCTGGGCATTTCCTATACCCAGCACATCACCAACGACGAAGTCCGACAGACCATCACACATGCCCTTGAACAACACGATGACCTGCTCACAGTGGTGAAGAAACGGAAACTCCGATGGTATGGCCACATCACCAGAGCAGCAGGCCTTGCAAAGACCATCCTGCAAGGCACAGTGCAAGGAGTTAGAAGAAGAGGTAGACCGAAAATGGGAGGACAACATTCGAGAATGGACTGGTTTGACACTGAGCGAAGCCATCAGGGTTGCAGAGGACAGAGAAACGCTGGTTAAACAATCATCTGTGGTGCCCCTACGACCTCCGAGTTACGGGATAGGATAGGATAGGATAGGATAGGATAGGATAGGACAGGAAGAGGAAGTGTTACACTGCCAGTGGGAGAGGAAACAAACAATCATATTAACGACATAATCAATAAAATTTGATTTGACGTAATGAAATAAATAAGAAAAATAAATATATAAATAAATAAAAAATAAATAAGAAGAAGTACAAACCAAAAATGAAACATTCTCATAATTAAAGTCATCTTTATGCGAGGACTGTGTGATATGATTGTCTGTCTTTTGCTTTTTTTTTCTTCTTTTTTTTTAAAAATAGAAAATGTCCAACAGGATAATGAATTCACAAATTTGATGTGATTATCCAATAGTCAATAGTTTTATTTTGAACAGTATGAATGTTATGTGGAATACATAGTGTTGTTACACTGCAGTCATGAATGATTAGTTATATTATTTTTGCAGATTATTTATTATCGAGAATTTTTATAGCGCACATATCTCGCCGTACTTGGCGACTCAAGGCGCCGGCCGAGATTTGCAGTATCTCGTCCTCCAAGAATTTAAAGCAATAGAATGCGCTAAAGGGGTCATTGGTCTAGGATATTGTGAATTTTATATAAGAAAAATTATGTTTTATCTTTTTTAAATTATGCTGCATATTTCCTTTTCGATAATGGGATATTAATTTGAATAGCACTGAATTGTTTCCGTGCCTCCTTTTGCTTTCCCGTCTGCCCATTCATTATGTTAAACCACAATGAGATGGTACTCAACAAAACTGAACAGTAGTACCATTCATGAATAAATAATGAATACGATATTTTATTTCATATATCAGACATGGGACTGATCCGTATTTATACTGATTTCCGTATTTTTTAAAAGTCAATGGGTCAGTTCTGAGATCGACCCAAATCCGAAGAGAAAATTAAGGGGGGAGGGGGAGGAGAGAGGGGGTAGGGTGAGCTTTGGCGCCTTCGCGAGTTCGGTTGTCGGGTCGTTCCGTCATGTTTCACGAAGTACTGCGACGTCATTTATCCAAACTTTGCGCGCGTTTTGATTGGTCACGATCATTGCCGATCTTTGCCAAAGCTGAAAATACTCGTTTTCGGATTCTCCTAGCGCTTGTGCAGTCGTGAAGTCGCAGCAGTCAAAATGGCGACTTACTCTTATCAAGTGTTGACAGAAAATGAAAGTGTTGAGTCCGCGAACATCGACAAGGTTGACAGTGTGAAAAACAAATGGAAAGCGCGCAATGGCTGTCGGAGATAGTTGTAGTGAAATACAAGGGCAAGGAGAGATCACAGTTGATGGGCGATTCCATCGCAAAAATCGAGGTGCCTGGAGAAGCCATTTGCAAGTGGTGCAAGAAAGGAATCATTAAAATGGAAAGTCTGCGTTGGTAAAGCATCTCACCACCAACAAACACGCACAAAATAAACAGACTTTTCTATGTACAATTTATTTGGTATTTGCACACCCAGCACACAACTATTGATGGCAGAGATCAATCTAAAACAGACATGTGATTTTGGGCGAGTACTTGAAATGAAGAATAAACAGTAACAAAATGAACAGACTTTTCTATGTACAATTTATTTGTATTTGCACACCCAGCACACAACTATTGATGGCAGAGATTAATCTAAAACAGACATGTGATTTTGGGTGAGTATTTCAAAAAAATTAACTTTTGTTTTGTACTGTAGCTGTTTCAGTGAACAGCCTAGAAAGGTAATTGTCCTGCTCAGATTGCATCAGATTGCACCATTTGGCTTCCCCTTTTAAACAAAATTTCAGGGGGGGCATGCCCCCGGACCCCCCTAGCTTGCTTGGCGCTTTGCGCCGTCGGCTCGGCGCTTCGCGCCTTCAGTTTCAGTTTTTTTCACAATTACCTTGTCCCATGTCTGATATATAATATCACTTCAGGCGTTATTATAGTTAGAGTTTAAGCTTGGAAGAACTGATTTAGAGTCCACACAAAATAAAGTATTAAAAATGATCTTTTGTATGCTTATGACCTTATTCAATGCTATTAGAATAGCAGTACGCTCTGCAGTAAACATTGAATGATCTTTACCTAAAGAAAATGATTAAGGAACATTTAAGATAGGCATAACATAACCAGCACCTGTTTCCCCTCTATCTAAAACAGAGCCATCCGTATAAATGTGTAAATATGAATAATATTTATGTTCAGTATATTCATATGCCTCTGGTCTTAACAAAAGGCCGGTTTTTTTATATCAGTATAATCAATATCATATTTAGCGCATTGAAGCTCCCAAATAGGAATGTATATGTTTCTAGAGATTTATTTTGGAGTTATATTCAACCCTTGCAAGAGGTCACTCGTATATGTTGCTGTTGTTTGTAAAAACCGATATTTTGTGCTCTTTTTGGAAAATGTAAATCAGATCTTACTTTCAGTTCTATATCAGTTAAATTTTCTACGGTAGAGGCCCTAACTATGTATTTCGCGCATGCGAACTTTCTCCATTCATTTAAAGGTAATACTCCAGCTGCATTATAGGCATGTAGGCATCATCTGTTTCCGTGTGAATTGGCAAAAGTTTTTGTATCATGACCCCATTTTCGGAAACTTATAATCTTTATTAAATTTAGACATTTAATAGCTTTGTGCAACAAGTAATGTACAGGTTTTTTCCAACTTAAATTAGATGTAAAATATTCCCCGGAGAATGTTATATCCTTTACATATTGCAGGTCTTTAATCGCCAGAGCATCAGGTCAGACCTTGCAAAGACAATCCTGCAAGGCACGGTGCAATGAGGCAGAAGAGGTGGGGAGACGGAAAAAGAAGTGGGAGGACAACATTCGAGAATGGACTGGCATGACACAGAGCGAAGTCATGAGAGTTAATTGCTGAGGACAGAGAAAGATGGAGTACGCTGGTTAAACGATCATCTGTGGTGCCCCAACGACCTTCGAGTTACGAGATAGGATTGGATAGGAGTAGGATAAGTCTTTAATGCCAGTATACAACTTGGTCAAAAGTTTGGGTCCGGTCCCTTTATTAAACATCATATCTGTTTTTTTCTTCTGATAATTCAAGTCCATTGTCCTTCATATACAAATTAATACTGTTGAATTCATCCATTGGACAACACGATGACCTGCTCACAGTGGTGAAAAAACGGAAACTCAGATGGTATAGCCACGTCACCAGATCGTCAGGTCTTGCAACGACCATCCTGCAAGGCACAGTGCAAGGAAGTAGAAGAGGGAGACCGAAAAAGAGGTGGGAGGACAACATTCGAGAATGGACTGGTTTGACACTGAGCGAAACAATCAGGGTTGCTGAGGACAAGAAAAGATGGAGTACGCTAGTGAAACGATCATCTGTGGTGCCCCTACGACCTCCGAGTAACGGGATAGGATAGGATAGGATATGATAGGAATTCATTCTGATATATTTTGTGACTATGTTAGATTTCATATAAGGAATAAAATGATTGCATGTTACTTCTCTTGCGCCTACCTTCCAATGTATGGGCTGTACTCGCTCCATTCAAAAAAAATAACAACTCCCCCCCCTCCCACCCCTCTAAAAAACAAACAAAAAAACCCAACTACTATAATTTGGTGTTAATGTCCCTTTTTAATAAATAATGTGGATTGATAAACTCTGCTATAATTCATACCATGTAATGCATAAGAGGACGAGAGAGCGCTTAAATCCAAAAGGAGATTAAAATATAGGCCTACCACTTTGAAAAGTTTTCTATATTATATCTACTTGTATTTTGCTAAAAGGTTTCTACTGGAGTTAAACACCAACTGAAAATGTATTTAATGTAACATAGACAACTGGAAATGTATGCGAACGAAAGTTTATTATGGTTTATACATTGATACAACCTATAAATGATACACAGTCGTCCAAGTACACGTATCATTTTTTTTCTCTAATTGCAATACGATGGCAAGGCAAAAATGCAATTGAGGGTGAGAGGGGAGAGAGGCGGGTGAAGGGAAGGGGGGTGGGCGCTCTCGCTTACACAAAACAGCACAGCACAACCTCTGTCAGAAATTAAGGTACATTCGTTCGAGGGCGTGGCTCAGAGTGCGAATTTGTGTCTTTCAAAAGTTGTTGAAATAATAATTCCTTTATTAGATTAACTAATGGCTATGTATACATATAATAGTAATGATACGATGTACAGTGAAAATAAAGAGGGAGGGCGTACGCACATACAGACACACAAACAACTAACAGACAGAAACAAACACTGACAGACAGAAACACACCCACACACACACACACACCCACACACACACACCTCCCTCACTCTCTGTACGTAAACTCTCTCTTACTATCTGTCACAGCCAACACTGTTTTCAAAGGTTTAATTTAAGATTTGTGTTAGCTCTACTTTGAACTAGTAAATAATCGCGAGTTCTTCGTTAGCCATACAAGGTAAGGCATTTCAGACTCCAAATCTTATTGGTCTAGCCTGAAAATCGAGCTATTAATATTATATTGCTAATTTGCTGTAGTGCAGTACAAGCCTACTGATTCGTTTAGTTTAGGCCTAGCACTGTTTACGTTTTCAAGCGGGCGTTCAGTTGGTAAACAGTATTGTTGACCGGGTCTGTGTTGATTTTTCTGCGTTGACTTCTACGATTGTGTTCCTCAGAACGGTCATAATGTACTCGACCCTCTCTCCTTTTCCCCCTCCCCATCCCTCTCTCACTCCTCCATACCCCCCTTCAACTAACAAACAACAACACACAGGCACACACACGCGCGCAAGCAACCACAAGCTCATAAATTGTAACAAACAGATTAATAACTGAAGTTATACTGATTTCATACCACACACACCCACACTCTCTCTATGTCTCTCTCTCTCTCTCTCTCTCTCTCTCTCTCTCTCTCTCTCTCTCTCTCTCTCTCTCTCTCTCTCTCTCTCTCTCTCTCTCTCTCTCTCTCTCTCTCGCTTTCTGATTGAAATGATCAAAAGAAACAGCAGAGGATTAAATAACACACTACATTACTAATGTCTATATTTATATCACAATAATGGTATTGGATACAGTCTGTCTACAAGTTCACAAACTAACAAAAAAT
>CM072516.1:25685402-25700402 GCA_036898135.1 Oncomelania hupensis
TGTCATAAAACAGTAACACAGCGAAGAAAACTCTTTGTACAAAAAAGGTTTCCAAATAGGCTTCTACAGTTTCTTTCTTTATTATTTCTTTTTTTCTTTTTTTTAAATTTATTTATTTATTTATTTATTTAAAATTGTTAAAGAATTTTTTTTTTGAGACTTGCAAAATATTTCAACAATCGTTTTTAACAGAAAAGAATACAATTAACAAACCTTCACTTTTACCCCGTCCCATTTCCATACACGCAACGTGTGGGCCACGGGATGCTCTTTGAGAGAGCTTCCATGGCAAAACCTGTTCGCCAGTTCTTTCTTGGTCAAAGTCCAGAAGGAAAAAAAAAGATCTAAAAAATTACCAAGTTGCGTAGGCATATTTATAATAGAACACAATATGATAGTTCGTCCCATCGTTTCTGGCCATGGCCCCAAACAGCAGAGGAGGCAACTGCTGTCCCAGTAAATGAGCGAAAGTTTGATTATAGTGGAGAGAATGCCTTGCTCAGGGTACACTCCACCCCCCTACTCCCCCCCCATTCTGTTGGCCAGAAAGGGTCATGAGGACAGTTGGCGCTAGGAATGGTCCCTAAAGGCCAGCCAGCCCACATAAAAAGCTGCAGCACTATTAGAGCCAATGCAATGTTGCCTTCTACGTTGAGAGTCAGGATGCTTTTACTAAACCACCACCAAAAAACAACAAGACGATGTAGTATTTGTAAAACAAAATGCCACTGAGCAGGGGACCCTTTTCTTTGCTGTTGGCCCAAACGTTCTAAAAAGCCAATGGTGATGCATACTTTAGGTGGGAGAGCAGTATCCGCAGTATGTTAATCCATCGTTTCCGACTAGGACTACATTACATTACATAATTGTTGCTTTAGGTCCAGCGGACTCTTCCGAGCCAAATGAGGACCGGACAACCCCCGATCCGCATAAAAGATCTGCCGAAACAACACTAGTGGTAAAACCGAAAGCTCTCCACCAGCCAGTCACTTTACAATAAAGACATCCCAGGCAGGGGACGGCTGAGGCTTCACCCCAACTTATCGAACCCCCGTTTACAAAAACAAAATAGAATACAAACATCATTATAAATTATCAACAAAACACATACATATAAAATGCCTACATTGCTAAATAATAACATCATAGGAAGCCCTAGTGACCACCTGGCAGAAAGCGTCCAATATTCCCAAGCTGATCCAACAGACCTCATACACAAATAAGGAGTCTTGTCCCGGAAGAGTTTTCAAGAAAAAAGGTAGGAGACTGGGCTAGCGAAGAAGACGATAGTATAGCAGATTGATAGAACAGAGCAGGAATGAGAAAGAGCAAATGAGAAAGACAGCGACAGTGGGAATTTAAAGCACTAAATTTCCAGAAAGTGGGGATACTATTGATACTGAAACCCCCGGCACCCCAACGGGGGTTCTAAAAAGCCAATGGACTTATGGTGATGCATACTTTAGGTGGGAGAGCAGAATCCGCAGTATGTTAATCCATCGTTTCCGACTAGGACTACCAGAACAGCTAGAGTTATATTTTTTACAAGAAAGCCCATTGCTCTGTACAGTACATAAAAATTGTAGCGAAAAAGGTTTTACGGAACAACAAAAAATAGAACTAAAAAAGTAAAAATAAAACTGAAAAAAAATCAGTTATTCGAACGACAGTAAAAAAAAATACTGTGGTAGAAAGTTTGTATTAAATGTAAATACAAAATTGCCTTTATTTCCCGCAAGTGTTAAACTTGATAAAATGGAGGAGGGTTGTTCTTTTTACATTATTTTATTTTATTTATTTATTTACTTTATGTTTTTTTGGAAAGCGCTAGATTCCAAATAGTCATTACTACGAACTTGAACGGTGAAATCTTGAGAGTGAGAGAGAGAGAGAGAGAGAGAGAGAGAGAGGAGGGAGAGAGAGAGAGAGAAAGAGGGAGGGAGGGAGGAGAGGGAGAGGGAGAGAGAGAGAGGGAGAGAGAGAGAGACAGAGACAGAGACAGAGACAGAGAGACAGAGAAACACATCTATAATTCCAGACTCTACTTCATGTAAAATTAAAGCGGACGATGGGATCAATACTCCTATTTCACTTAATATACTCCGCCTCCCTCCTCTCTTCTCCTTAGTCCTTCTTCTCCTCCCTAACACTTCCCGAAATCCTCCTTCCCAAACCCCTTCTCTCTGGCAAGGTCGAATCGTCGGCACGTCACATATTCCGCAAGCATAGCATATTAACAAAAGTAAAATCCTGATTTTTTTTGTTGGATTTCCTGGAAGATTAGGGCAAATTTCCGTAGTGGTTATACCCCTCTTTTCCCTTCTTCTTGGAGTACGAGACCCTCTGTTTTCTAAAAGTATCCGCACACATATCAACGTTTAGACATTAAAATCCTTTCAACGGGTATGAAATGGAGACGATCCACGAAGAACGACTCCTTCCCTGCTGTGGGCAATCTTGAAGGGAAGAGTTAAAACTCTCGGACAGCTTATGACGGGTTTAACAGTGTTTAAAAGGCTCTTCACCGTTGATTGGATTGAGGTCGCCTGGTTTGTTGAAACGTGCAACCCAGCCATTAGGCTATTGTTTTGTTCAGAATCTATGCAGACTATATTTCTGTCCTAATCTGAACTTCATTTCAACAGCTTTAGTTATTGCACAGTCTGATAAGATTTCTCTCAACTGCCGAGAGTCTGAAATTCCAATCCAATAAAATCCCTCGGATGTTTATTTATACAGCGCACATCTCCATAAAAACAACTAGGTTTATGACTTAATAATGACATCTGCGTGTGAGCATCGTGCCAGCTTATAGTTGTCATATCGTCTGCTAACGTGCAGTAAATCTATCTTCCCTGACGGTCTAGCGTTTCAGAAGTACTCCCTCCCTTAAAATTACTCCCCCTCCCTCTTTCCAAGAAGTACTCCCATTCCCATCTACCTCCCTCACCCACTCCCATTAAATGTGTATTTATGTATGGTTCCGTGTTTTCACAAGGGAGATTACTTCTCGAATATCTCACAAATACTCTCCCTTCATCAAGCGAGGGAGGAGGGAATACTTCTGGAATACCCCAGAAATACTCCCCTTTGTTTTGCAATGTTTATGTATGCATGGTCCGTGTTTTCCCAAGGGGAAGTACTGTGGGGATATCCCAGATATACTCTACCTCCCCAACTTCCTTCTCGTTAGATTTCTATGAAATACCCCCCTCTCCAACTCCCCTCCAACCCTCACGCGCACCCCCTTCTCACATCTTTCTACCCTTTAGCCCGTTTTTGATTCTTTATAATTCTTCATTCTTCATCCATTTATATAGGTTTGCTTGTGTGTACGTGCGCTATTGGGTCTGCACGTGCGCGCATGCATGCGTGCATGCAAAGAGAGAGGGAGAGAGAGAGAGAGAGAGAGAGAGAGAGAGAGAGAGAGAGAGAGAGAGAGAGAGAAAGAGAGAGAGAGAGAAAAAGTGAGTCGTTTTCTGTGGACGCGCGCTTTATGGGGACTTAAAACAACCTTTTTCAGTACTCATTTTAATTTATTTCAATTATCTCAAAATTAACGGCCGTTTATAAACACCATAATCATTCTACCTCTTCCCCCAACACCACTCTCTTCACCACACTGTCTTCCTCCCTCGCATCCATTACCCACCCTTCGCCAGTAAGGTGTCCATGACTCAAACCATTCAAAGGTACACTTATTAGAAGTTGGCAGTGTTTTTCCGATCAATAAAACATAGTATTGCGTCGTTTCCTTTTTTTCTATTTCAAAAAGCTTTTCAAGTATTAATATTTAGTTTCGATTTGGAGGGGGGGGGGGGGGGGCTACACATGAACTAATCGTGGGTTTATCTAGTCTACAAGCCCCTGTGATCTAGTCTTACTTGATACTCAAGACAGAGATTCTGACAATTCTACTTAGCTCAAGCCTAATGAATAGAGCCTCCTTTTTTATTTCACACCCACCTACTGAAAAGGCTATACAATGAGATGGGACACTTCACCCAACATAATTTAAGGGCCCTGCTACCGTAAATTTATGCGTGTTTGTTGTTGTTGTTGTTGTTGCTGCTGCCTTTTTTTTTTCAACTCTTTTTTATTTTTCCCCCCCCCCCCCCTTCATTACGTGCTGTCATAAAGAACTCGCTGTGTCATACCAAGAAAATAGAATAACTGGAGAGGGCGTGACGTCATTTTTAAATACTAGGCGAGTGAAGTCACTTCGATGTGCGTCGTAGCCACGCCCCCTAATTGCAAAACAGGATGTTTCTCTTTTCGTCATGTAATTTGTTCGTCAGTTCTTACTTTAAGTTGACATTTTTGGTTAGTTTTATTTATTTATTTATTTATTTATTATTTTACAGTGCTTATTATACCGTTGTGAAATAAAACATGTGTACTCTCTCCCCTCCCTCACCACCCCCCCCCCCTACATTAGTGTGGAGAACAGTTTGGGATAACTCACCAGTACACACACCATTAGAAAATAATTTGTAAAACATTGGGTGGGGAGTTCTTATGGGATATCCCAAAAGTACTCCCCCATGTCCCATGAGTACTCCCAAGGAGTAATTCCTGGACAGCCAGGCTGAACCAGAAGTACTCCCCCCCTCTGGGTTGGAGGGAGGGAGGTGGGGAGGGAGTAGTTCTGGTGATGAGACAGGATACTCCGGGGAGTAAATATAGGGTCATTCTAGAAGTATTCCCGGAATTATTTATGGAAATATTTTGAAAAGCCAGGCTACTCCGGGGAGTAAATTCTAGGTATTCTAGAAGTATTCCAGGGAATATTTTGGAAGTAATTCTGGGATTGCCCCAAAAGTGCTCCCCTCTGCATTTCTTTACAAAGCTTATGCTTTACTTGTTTGTAAAGGGTTTTTTAACCTCTTCACGGAGATGGGGGGGAGGGGAGTATTTCTCGGAAAGGGGGTGAGGTCTGTCTGGATTTACTCCCCGGGGAGTACTTATGGATTATCCCAGAAATACTCCCCAGGGGAGTACTTTTTAGGGTGGAGTACTTATGGGATGCTACACTGGGCTTGTGAGCTCTATATATACAGAGTACAGGGGCATTAACCCAGTAAAATGGCTCCTCGTTAGCATAACGGTTCCTCTCTCTCTCTCTCTCTCTCTCTCGATATGTATATATATATATATAGAGAGAGAGAGAGAGAGAGAGAGAGAGAGAGAGAGACTACCGCTATGCTTTCGAGGATCCATTCTACATGGTTAATGCCCCTGTGACCAGATGCACCTATACTATGCTAATATTGTATGCTTGCTCCTCATATACTATCTTTCTCGTGCCACACAGTTATGATCCAATAGGGATTATTCTTATATAACCCACTCAAAGAGTACTTCTATAGTAACTATACTTACAGTCAGGTCAATGCTAACATCAATCAATCGGCGCCTGTATCGGGATGTGAACAGATTGCAGTGCTGTCTGCATACTTATAATACTAGTTAGGAGAGAGAGAGGGAGAGAGAGAGAGAGAGAGAGAGAGAGGAGAGAGAGAGAGAGAGAGAGAGAGAGAGAGAGAAAGACAGAGGGGAGGGGTGGGAAGACGCTAATCAGAGAGATATTGGCGCCAGTCCATCCATCGCTGTTTTATATAATTTTTTTAGGGGGATGTATGGTTGGGGATGGCATAGAGGATAGTCACGTGTGCACTGCAGAAATTGCAGAAACTGAAACTGAAGTACAGCCACATTACCGCCCGCCCACCCACCCAACCACATAATCTTTTCACCTTCTTTCCCCTTTCCCCACACTCCCTCGCCACTCCAGCAGGTCGTGTAAACTGTTGTGACATGATCCTATATTATAAGTCTCAAAGGAAACACAGAACTGTCTGTCTGTCTGTTGTGCCAATAGTAACTTTAAGACCTAAGACGTTTCATTTTCCAAACAAAAAAAAATCAAGAAATAGTACTTTTTGACAGGTCAAGCATTATAATGCCCCAAATCGAAGGCGTTGTTTACTTTTGGCAAAATCCATGTTTACCCTAAACTTCGCATTGTTATTACAATAAACAATGATAAAGTGGGCTTTCATTGCTAAAACTAACCCCTAAAGTTTGAATTGTCCATTTCGGTTCTGACAAAGAGTTATTTCCCTTGTTTTAACGGTACGGTAGGCTAACCTTTGACCCAATGTCATCACTGGCTAGCATTGAGTGAACCTCGCGGTTTGGAGAGTGCGTCTTTGGTCTATTTTATCAACCCAAAACGAAAAATCTTACGAGTCTTCTTTCTTTCGGGTTCTGTCTCTTACCGGCTTTGGTGGATGCTATTTTTAGCTCCAGAATGTGGGCTAGCTGTTGCTATTAATGCCATATCCTCCCTTGACCTTGAAGACACTTTAATACCCTTCTCTGACCAAGTAAAAAGTTTGGGAGTAATCCTCGATTCCACCCTTTCCATGAAACCTCAGATCTCATCTTTGACCAAAACCTGCTACTTCCACCTCCGGCAAATTTCTTCAGTCCGCCACTTCCTGACCCATGAAACCTGCACCAAACTCATCGTCTCTCTGCTCTTTTCCAGACTTGACTACTGCAACTCCCTTCTTGCCAATTCTCCGTCTAAGCACATCCACCCTCTTCAACGGCTCCAAAATAACGCTGCCCGCCTGATCCTCAACAAAAGAAAGACTGACCACGTAACTCCTCTCCTCCATTCTCTTCACTGGTTACCCATTGAAGAGCGAATCAACTACAAACTGTGCTGCCTCTGTCATAAATGCCTTTCAAACTCTGCCTGCCTATCTCAGCCAATGTCTTCACCTCTACACCCCGTCTCGCTCCCTCCGATCTGCTGCCGACACACGGTTGTGCATAATTCCTCGAACCAAACTTACCACCGCTGGCGAAAGAGCCTTCACGTACACCGGCCCTTCGGCATGGAACAATCTTCTCCTCGAGCTCCGATCGCTCGCATCTCACCCCGCCTTCAAGACCCAGCTTAAGACACACATTTTTCGCAAATGTTACTCCCTACTGAACTAGTCATTTCCAAGAGCGCTATGTAGACAATTTTCGTGTGTCCCAGTTGATGTACTGTCGTTTATTCTGTGTGTGCTCTTTTAGGGCGGTGTGTGTGCTCTTTTAGCTTTCTTTTTTTTCTTTTTTCTTTTTTTTCGCGCCATGAACTTTGTTGGAAATGTGCGCAATATAAATCCCATTATTATTATTATTATTATTATTATTATTTTTTATTGTTATTATTATTATTATTATTATTATTATTATTATTATTATTATTATTATTATTATTTTTTTTTTTTTTATTATTATTATTATTATTATTATTATTATTATTATTATTATTATTATTATTATTATTATTATTATTATTATTATTATAGGCACAAAAACTAAGGAATTTGTTCATTAAAAAATCTAACTATACTTTCGAAAGAGCTATGTTTTTTTTTTGTTGCGAGTTTATTTTTTTCCAGTAGGGCAACACTCACTGTGAACATTTAAAAATGATCCGTCGAGGGGTGTGGTCAACGTGTGTCCCTTTAAGCTAGTCAAGTTTAAAAAGGTTACATACAACAGTAAGGAATATGGGTCAACTGACATTATCCTCTCACATTCTATATACTATTATATCAAATGACTTGTTTGTTTGATATTTTTTATTTTATTTTATTTTATTTTGTTTTATTTTCTTATTTTATTTAATTTATTTATTTATTACTTTTGCTAAATAATGTTACTGGCGAGCCACTGGAGTGTGTAAGGCCCTCTTCTCTGCGGTGAAGAGTCCGCTGGACCTAAAGTAATAATCATGTAATGTAATGTAATGTCTTCTCTGCGGTCCTGAAAAAATTAGTATGCCGCATTTATTATCTGTTTTATTTAAATAACAAACTACAATACAGATATTCACACGTCTATGCTAACAGTAAATCAAAGGTTAGTATTTGGCACAAACAAAATCATTTGCAGACTATTACAAACATTTTGCAAATCCAATCCTCCCCCGGGCCTTGAAAAATTAATGATGCCATAACAATATTTGTATACTATCCTACTCGTCTGCTGTCCTATTCACACTTTTCTGCTATCCTATGCACCAACGGGAATCCCCTCTATGAAAAATACTTCCGGTTTTTTTTCTCCGCGTGTTTTAGTGAGTTATTTCCAAATATTCAAGAATAATAACATGTGTCACTGTATCGTACTCTCACATATTTTTATTTTTTTGCTGCAGTTTATTATCCCTTTCTATCGCCAGTGGCGCGCCTAAACCCTACCTACCTAACATTATTTGTGAATTTTTGAAAAATATTCGGAAAAAACATAACGCCCAGATGCTGGCTCGAACCCACACCTGTCAGGCGCTATTGGTTTCTGGCTTGTGGACAAGGCAAGTTAGTCCAGCCTTAGCCCACTTGGCCACAACGCTAGCCTAACATAGTCAGTTACTTCGTGTTTTGTGAAGGTTGCGACGGCGAAGCTATGGAAAACTACAAGACTTTTCAGGTCCTGTTTCACTTTCTGTCGATGATCGACGCACCTCCGAAGTCGCCACAAATACAGGCCTCTACGATTGTTTTTTGCATTCTTTCACTGAGCATGTACTTCCTCCACCGTTTTTATACTTATCCCACTCGTTTTCTGGCTCTAACAATCGTCGTTTTCGGCAATTTGCCATATTTAAAAGTCACGCATCAAGCTTTGATAAAAGCAAAACAAGCCAAACCGGAACTTGGTTTCATATAACCTCGTTTTAATTTATAATGGCGATACCCACGAGTTTTTATGAGAGGTGCCGGAAAGTTGTGAATACTTCCAGCAATATTAATACAACGATTTCTAGCTAAACTTTCTACCGAGGTGGCTTGGTACCAAGTAGATAACAGGGCTTTGGTTTCATATGCCGAGGGTCGCGGGTTCAAACCCCAGCAGGGACGAACTTGAGTGACTTAGCTACGAGATTTTTTTTAGGTCACCGAGGGTTTTCTCCGACTACTCCGATTTTCCCCCTCCCTTCAATAACAATATTGGGTGCCGTCAATTTAAATTCCACCCTAAATAAATATTTATTTCTCTTCCGCCTTCTGTGTTAGCGATCTATTTAGATCGCACTTCCCGTGAATAAGGACGCGTCACTGCTATTCTTCACCCGGAACCTTCTTCTTCTTCTTCTACCAACATCACCATCCTTATGTTTTCAAATTGTTCGGATATAGCGCTTTTCCAGCTTAAGAGCCGCTCAAGGCGCTGGACGATACAGGATCTAATCAAGCCACCCGAGGCGCCCACCTGCAGCCTTTGGGCGCATAGTCTGACGCCCAGACCACTGAGCACAATCGTGGGCGACCGGGGAGGGGGAGAAGAGACCTAGTGCTGGGTGTATTTGTGTAGCCGTCACTCACCCGTCTAGGACATGAGCGTCAGGATCTTTAAAGTCCGTGCGATAGAATGCGTGCGCTCACAGACTAGGCCTTGGTTTATACTCTCATCAGAAGGAATAGTTTAACCTATTTTTGTTATCTCAATAAAATGTCATAAAATGTGCGATCCGCTCAAACGTATGAAGCTATCGTACTTTCTCGTTGTATAAACTACGGGACCCTATAAACAATGACTAACTAACTAACTAACTAACTTGGAACCAGGCTATGCGCCCCACGGGCGCCTCTTGTGTTTTGAGTTGGATCCTGTATCTGGGGGTGCCTTGAGCAGCTCTTGAGCTGAAATAGCGCTATGTAAGAGCGAGACAATAAAATAACTAGACTAAACATAACCTACTATCCTAACAGGAGAGATCTTCATTTCAAGAGTACCTATCGTTCCTGTCTCTGCACTGTTAGTAGGCTTACATATCGCCCATTTTAGCGCAAAGAGTTATTTATTTAATTTAACGTCTATTCACATCTGTGATATTAGACAACATATTACATTAGAAACAGATTAACTTATATTAAAATAAAGGAGTTAATACGAACCAAAATTATTATCACGAAGAAGAAGAAGAAGGGCAAAGAGTTGCTTAAGGTAAGAACAAGTTATAATGAGAATGCACACAATAGTTTGTAGAAGCTAAGGTTCAAACCCTCGTTTCCAAAAAAGCCGCACACGTCTGCTAGCTTCAAAGCACTGTGTATAACAATGGGACCACGTCGCTGACTCCCACACCCACGCGTACGCCCCATCCCCCACCCACCCTCGTTAACCATAATGGTAACAGCTTTTCTTCATACATTTTTCGTCGGAGAGAGAGAGAGAGAGGGGGGGGAGAGAGAGAGAGAGAGAGAGAGAGAGAGAGACAGACAGGAGAGTGAGAGAGAGAGAGACAGACAGACAGAGGCTGAGACAGAGACAGAGACAAACAGACAAAGACAGACAGACACACGCACCCACACATACACACAAAACCTAACACACTGCGCCCCTAGTCTCTTTGTCTTTGTGTGTATGTTTGTGTGTGTATGTGGAACGGAAGAGAGGAGTGGATGCGCACGTGCGCATATTTTAATTATATTGTTACATTCTGTTATTATTGTTATGAAGTTATTTTGTTATACTAATTGCTATTGTTACAAGCCCCAAGGGCAGGATGTAAAAAAGCACACCCAGTGCTTAATCTTTTACCCTTGTTAAATAAAATTGTTATCTTGTTATCTTATCTTATACACGCACGCACGCATTTCATCGGCACGGACTTTAAAGATCCTGACGCTGAATGGGCGAGTGCCGGCTACACAAATATACCCAGCAGGCACTAAGTAATGTTCTCCCCCACCCTCGATCGCCCAGCATTGTGCACATCCGTTTGGCCATCAGGCCATGCGCTCAAGGATGCAAGCGTGTGGACGCCTATGGCGGCTTGGTTGAGATTCTGTATCGGCCAGAGCCGTCAGCAGCTTCTTGATCGGGAAAACTACGCTATAAAAGAATGATTAAATAAAATAAAAAGTAATAAACTGTTTTTGCGCTGATGACGGCAGGGATAGCTCAGTGGTCAGAGCGCACGACTTGTGTGAGTGCGTCTTGGGCGACGTGGGTTCGAATCCTGACTGCAGCAAACTATTTTGTGAATGCTGGATATTACGGGCCAGCGCCTTGAGAAGCTCTCTGAGCTTGTAAGTGCGCTATAAAAGAGAAATCTCTTTCTTGATGAGAAAGATGTTACGGCAATCATTTGGATATTTAAACTCTTCTATAATCACACAATTTAAGTATAAAAGTTTCAACTTTTGACTTCAGCTCAGGCACATTTTCATGATAGGCACATTTAGTCATCACAGCTGTTTCCAGACCAAGTGACATCAACGATCGAACTGCTGACATGATGATATGCAACAAATTTGATGTCAGCTGTAGCCTAAGTGAAACGTGTGCTTGATTTCTAGCTACCTGTCAACCCTGTCACCGCATTCCGCGCAGTTAAACGTGGACTATTGCCATACATGTATTGTATTGTATTGTATTGTATTGTATTGTATTGTATTGTATTGTATTGTATTGTATTGTAATTGCATTGTATTGTGTTGAAGTGACACTTCAAAACTGATGCACACTCAAAGCGAGCGTTGTGGCCAAGTGAGCTAAGGTGGGACTAACTTGCCTTGTCCACAGGCCAGAAACCAATGGCGCCTGACAGGTGTGGGTTCGATCCAGCATCTGGGCGTTGTTTCTCTGAATATTATTTACTTTCGACTCGGGCAACGTCCCGGGGGTTTTCTCCGGGTACTCCGGTTTGCTCCCCCAGCAAAATTTCAAAATCACAACTAATGTTAGGTAGGTTGGGTTTGGGCGCGCCACAGGCTGCCACTACGCTTTCCCCAGGGGAGGAGGCCCAGAATTTCCCTATGAAAAAAAAACAATAAGGTAAATAAAATAATTTAAAAAAATAATAAAAATAAAAACAAAATCGTTGAGATATCGCACGTGCAAGATTTTTTTTTAATGTTTGAATTTGATTAAGATAGTATAATATGCATGGCTACTCACAATGTCCTGCGTTCCAAGTATACTTACTACAGGATAATTAACACAACTGCTACAGAAAAGTGTTGTTCAGTGTAGTAAGTGTCTCAGCACAGGCACATCAAAAAGTAGTGACACACATTTGCAGCAGTTATAGAAAACATTCGTCCTCGGGCGTAGTAAGCAGTTCTCGTACTAGGACAATCATTACACACAAACCCTCATAGTACAGACTAGTCAGAGCTTTGACACAGTATAGCAAGATACTCAGCACAGTATAATAGTAGATCACGGTAGTAGAAATACACAATAGTATATAAAGTGGAAATACACCGTAGTAGCTTATCTATCTATCTATCTATCTATCTATCTATCTATCTATCTATCTATCTATCTATCTATCTATCTATCTATCTATCTATCTATCTATCTATCTATCTATCTATCTATCTATCTATCTATCTATCTAAATATCTATCTAAATATCTAGTTGAAATAGTCCTCAGTAAGTTTGTGAATATAAAGCAGAAATGGTCCTCAATTGTAGCACTCGACTGGGACTTTACTGACGTGCGTGCCGGCCTTTAGTATGGGACAAATGCCAACAGCGTAAAAACGAAGACTCCAAAACCAACGTGCGTGCGCGCGCTTGCCGATGTTGTTGTAGCGAAACGAACGGTGAAAGCGCGTGTACGCTCTTTCTTTTCTAGTCTTTTTTCCTATGTTTTTTAAAAGGTACACCCCCCTTACAAAACTTAAAACTCCACCAAAAATGATGACAAACTCCACACAAACGCTCTACGTCTTCTATGTATCCAGATAGGCAGCGAAGAAGCTTCTTTGCGTATGTGGGTGTGTGTGTGTGTGTGTGTGTGTGTTTGTGTGTGTGTGTGTGTGTGTGTGTGTGTGTGTGTGTGTGTGTGTGTGTGTGTGTGTGAATGAGATCCTGCTTTGCTGCGACCGTTGCTACTAATATTGCACGTGCTGCTCTGAAAGTGTAGAACGAGGAATAAAGCGAGTCACATTCGAAAAGAGGAGTTGGTTTGGCGGGCGCATCTAACCAAGAACGCTGCGGCACAGCTAGTGACCCCTCTCTCCCTCTCTCCCCCCCCCTCACCCCCTCCCCCGTCCTCTCTCGGTACTAGCATCCCTGCTCAGCTTGTCTTCAATGCTGTGTAGACTAGTGCTAAATCCTAGACTCGCATTATTTTCTTAACTATTTAAGAAGAGAATGAGGAGGAGGTGAGAGAGGAGATTAGAGGAAGAGTTGGGAGAAGAGGAAGAGAGAGAGGAGGAGTGGGAGACGAGGAAGTTGGAGGTGAGAGAGGAGAGAGGGAGAGGTGGGGGGTAGGAGGTGAGAGTGGAGGGAGATAACGCGGAGAGGAAGAGGAGGTGAAAGAGGAGGAGGAGGAGGTAGAGGAGGAGGTGGGAGACGATGAGGTGAGAGGGGAGGGAGAGAGCGGAGAGAGAGGTCGGAATAGAGGATGTGGGATAGGAAGATGGAGGAGATGGAAGAGGGGGGTGAATTTTATTTATTGACTTACACGCATTACTCTCTTAATAAATTCTGATCATTATTTTGAGCATGCAGCATCCACACATAAACAACACAGAATCGCTGGATTCTTCTTTTGGTAAGGAGATTGGATTTTAAAACATATTTGTCACCAACACTGCCGATAAAATTCGAGTTATCTGCTTGACGAACACAAAGTAGTCAGAGCGAATCACTACCCCGGATCCAAAACGCGGCGATCTTAAGAAATCGCTATTACACAAGTCGAAAGACAAATAATTTTTTTTAAATATTTTAGATTGAATGAATGAATGCATGAATGCATAGAAGGGAGAGAGGAAACCTGAGTATCCGGAGAAAACCCTCGGTGTCCTGAGAAGTCTGATGTTCGTCCAATGCGGAGTTGGAACCCGCGACCTTCGACCTAGGAAACCAGCTCACTATCAACTGAGCTACCAGACCATCCCTAATGACCTGTAGAAGTAGTAGTTGTAGTTGTAGTAGTAGTAGTAGTAGTCGTAGTTGTTATTGTTGTTGTTGTAGTTGTTGTTGTAGCAGTAATACTAGTATTTGTTGTTGTAGCAGTAGTTGTAGTAGTAGTTGTTGTTGTTGCTGTAGTAGTAGTAGTTGTTGTAGTAGTAGAAGTAGTATTTGTTGTTGTTGTAGCAGTAGTAGTAGTAGTAGTAGTAGTAGTAGTAGTTGTTGTTGTTGCTGTAGTAGTAGTAGTAGTACTTATATATGTTGCTGTTGTTGTAGCAGTAGTAGTAGTAGTTGTTGTTGTTGTAGTAGTAGTTGGAGTAGTATTAGTTGTAGTTGTAGTAGTAGTAGTAGTAGTTGTAGTTGTAGCAGTAGTACTAGTATTATTTTGTTGTTGTTGTAGCAGTAGTAGTTGTTGTAGTAGTTGTTGTAGTAGTACTAGTATTTCTTGTTGGTGTTGTTGTGGCAGTAGTAGTAGTAGTAGTAGTAGTAGTAGTAGTAGTAGTAGTAGTAGTAGTAGTAGTAGTAGTAGTAGTTGTTGTTGTTGTATCTAACTCAAGCAAGCCACACGCCTCCCACGTCCTTTACCTCCTACCCCTTCTGTTGCTACTCAGCGATAAAGGTTATGATTGTGCAGAGGAGGAGAAGTAGGAAGAGGACGATGACTATGACAACGATATTGAAGAAAAGAAGAAGAGGAAGAAGAAGACGAAGAAGAAGAAGAAGAAGAAGAAGAAGAAGAAGAAGAAGAAGAAGAAGAAGAAGAAGAAGAAGAAGAAGAAGAAGAAGAAGAAGAAGAAGAAGATAGCAGGCCGTGATGTGACAATGGTGAAGACGACAACAATCATAGCTCATTAACCTCGACGGAAGACGAAGAGAATACATGGACACGGGATAGTTCAGTTGGTAGAGCGGAGACCTCGTATAATATTACAAAGGTTGCTGGTTCGATTTCCGGAGGCCCGGACATAAATATTGGCTTTGAGCACTGGCCATCTTACTGTTGCTATTAACCTGATGGAGGTTTCAGTGTATAGTTTTCCCTTCTCCCCTCA
>CM072516.1:25705402-25755402 GCA_036898135.1 Oncomelania hupensis
AACCTCAGGACGTTGCAGAATGAAGCGTTACAACCAATCAGAATTAACTTCGTCATCACTGTTTTACGTCATACAATTTTCCTTTCTGTCCAAGAATGTTCTCAAATATCGAGAAGCTTCTATCGACAGTAAACAAGCAAATCTAGAGAATTCTCCAATAATATCGACCAACTATATTTATCAACGTTATTCAAAGCTTCTTCAAACAACAATGCAAACTCAAATCAAAGGTAAATACACTCTATTATTGAATACTTTGCAAAGCGAAACGATTAGATCTATCGTGCGCGTTTCAGACATACTATCCTTCGCGTTTCAACGTAACATTTCCAGTTAAAATAACAAGGTAACGAATAAATAAATAAATAAACAAGTAAATAAATCCGAACACGAGCAACTCCCAAAAGGGTTTTGGAAATGTAGTGGAAAGTTTTCCATCCAAAACTTGAGCGACTTTTACGTTGATGACCCGGTGAGGGGGTGGGTGGAGGTTTAGAGAGGGGAGAGAGAGAGAGAGAGAGAGAGAGAGAGAGAGAGAGAGAGAGAGAGAGAGAGAGAGAGAGAGAGAGAGTGAAAGAGAGAGAAACGAGCTAAGAGAAATGTGTCCTAAATATAATGAGCATTCTTAAAAACAAAATAAAACAAAATGTCTGCGACCGAGTGGCTCCTCCGTTGTGCATCGATGTGGGGATTGTAAATGGAAACCTTTCCATCAAAATTTTTTTTTTTTTGCTTTTGTGATCTGCGCTCTCTCTCTCTCTCTCTAGAGGGATGGGAAGGAGAGAGAAAGAGAGAAAGAGAGAGAAAGGTAAAAAAGAGAGAGAGAGAGAGAGAGAGAGAGAGATGGGAAGGAGAGAGAGAGAAAGAGAGAGAAAGGTAAAAAAAGAGAGAGAGACAGAGAGAGAGAGAGAGAGAGAGAGAGAGAGAGAGAGAGAAAAAAAAGAAAGGTAGGGCAGAGATAGAGAGAGGGTGTGGCGTGAGAGAACGAAAGAAGGATAGAGGGAAGAGAGAGACAGGGATGGAAAGGTGGAGAGTGAGAGGGGGGAGGGAGAGAGGGGTGGGTGTAAAGGGGTTTATGGGGATGGGGTGGATGAAAGTGCATTATTTACACGAAACCTATTATCCACAGCGACTTTCAGACCGATCTCCGTTTTAGCAGACGTCCATCTGGGAAATCAGACTGAATATAAATGGAATCTTTCCCTCCGAAAACATTTTTTTGTTACTCGATGGTCCGGAATGGCGAAGGAGAGATGGAGGTATTGCCCCCCCTGTTATTGTTCTTCGACTCAAGGCGCTGACGGGAATGCGGCAAAGAGGATCTAACTAACTCGTGCATCCCAAAGGCGCCAATTTTTCTGCTTGATGCGCCCCGTTATAGACAACTGAAACGACGGTGTGGGACTATGTAATAAAGGACTTACATATGTACAAGTGCTTTGTTGGGTGCATTTCTGTACCTGACACTCCCTCATATAGAACATGAGCGTCAGGATCTTTAAATCCATGCGTTGGCTGGGTGCGTGAAAAAAAAAAACTAGACCTCCGTTCGGAAGATCTCCAACTGGGTGCACTTCCGCTGGGTTTCTAAATGCAATTGCGATTTCAAAACTGTCCTTCCCAAACACGGAGCAGAGAGAGAGAGAGAGAGAGAGAGAGAGAGAGAGAGAGAGAGAGAGAGAGAGAGAGAGAGAGGAGGGAGGAGGAAGGAGAGTTGTGGGGCCGGTTGCGATAGAGGTTAACGGGATGGGTGGGGGGGGGGGAGATGGGGTGATGGGTGAATGAGGGTGGAGGAAGTGGAGATGATTGCGAGAAGCACTATATCCTAAATATAATGAGTATTCTTGAAATATCGATTTTCCTTCACAACGAATCGCAGGTCTCACAAACGAGAAACTGCAACCTGCGCTGGAACGAACTATCTGTAACAGTGGAGGTGGTAGGGAAGGAGGTAGGAGGGGAGGAAAAGGAAGAGGAGGAAGAAAAAGAAGAAGAAGGATGAGGAAGAGGAGGAGGGAGGAGGAGAAGGAGGGAAAAGGGAACAATAACAGCAAGAGGAGTAGAGTCGAGTCAAGTCGAGTCAAATCAAGTCAAACTAATTGTATTGCCAAGTAAGGATACAAAGCAATATGTGTCAGAATCGCGATAAGACGCGCGCGGCGCGCACACACACACACACACACACACACACACACACTTTTGTAAAAACGACATTCTGATTACTGTTGTGGAAAAAACTGGGAAAATGTTGACACACTTTTCTTTTTCGTGACATTATTTTGACATTTTCAAATTTTTGAACCTATTCCTAACCCTAACCCTAACCCTTAACCTAACCCTAAGCCTAAAACAGCTGTAACTCTACCGGAACCCTATTTTGACGTCAAAATAGGGCAGCCTTCCAAAAAAGTCAAAAGAAACCATGTGGAGTTCCATGAGTGTGTCACTGTAACGTCGTTTCTACATGCCCACACCTACACACACACACACACACACATACACACACACACACTCACCCACACACCCACACACACACACACACACACACACACACACCACATACCTGTATAAGCCGATCAATCGGGAATTTTACCAAAACAGGGTACAATTTTTGCTCCAGTGGTTGAAGCACTCGCTACTGTGTCGCAAGTTAAGCACCGTCCAGTGCGGTTAGCACTTGGATGGGTGACCGCAAAACGTGAAGCAACAAATAACAACGCCCCCACTTGACTCAACTGTGACTGAGTACCTACTCTCTTAAGGGTGGGGAAGGTAAAGCAGCGAGGGAGAGAGATGGCTATTCACTCTCATTACTCTGGCCCAAGATAAGTGTGATCTCCAACATCACGCTCCCCTACGGCCACAAGGCTATGGGACTACCTTTACCTTTACCTTTTAGGGTACAATTGGGGAATGGTCTTACACACACACACACGTACACACACACCCAAACCGCGTACGTGTATTAGCCGATCAATCTAGAATTTTACCAAAACAGGGTACAATTATGGAATGGTATTTTTCTCATTTTCATTTCATTATTTAGATTAACGTCCCCGGACACAATGCGTATAGCTTTTTCTCAGTGATAGCAAAGAGCTCATATATAGTCTTTGGTGATAGTTACAAATCAAATGTATGTATGAAGGTCTACTAGCTCCAAAACCGAGAGTAACCAGTATAACGAGATAATTACAATTAACACGCGTTCTGTGTAATTTACAGAGATACCGTTAATCCATAGTGTCAATTGATAATTATCAATATTTGCCACGCCTTCCTAGCGCCAAAACCTGATAAATACAAATATCATGAGATAATTACAAATATCATGCATAAGATAATTACAATTATTATTGGATAATTACAATTATCATTGAAACAGTACAAATATCTTCACGTGATCATGTTTAATTTTCAGTTTTGGCTCTAGCAATCCGTCTGAAAATGTGCTAAAACCGAAAACTGTTATTTTCACTTGATCATTACAACTTTTACTGTTAATTATAACTATGTCGTTGATATTTGTAATTATCCCATGATATTTGAAATTATCAGGCTTTGGCGCTAGTGGGCCGTCAAATATGTGATTTACAAAGAACACGTGTTAATTACCATTATCACTGACATTTGTAAATGCAAGTTGTTGCGCTTATAAGCCGTCTTTGCCGGAATTAAGCATGATTCGTAAAAATTGTAATTATCAAGTGAAAATTGTAATTATTATGTGATCATTAAAATTTTCAGTTTTAGCGGATTTTTAGGCGGATTGCTAGAGCCAAAACTGAAAATTAAACAGGATCACGCGAAGATATTTGTGATTTTTCAATGATAATTGTTATTATTCCTTGATAATTGTAATTACCCCATGATATTTGTAATTATCTCATGATATTCGTAAGTTCCGTGTATGTAGATTTAGGAATGACGTACAGGATTGACGGGTAATCTGCCCTGCAAACTTGATTTTGCTCGTAGGGCAGCTTATTACACAGGTGTTTTTAATTTACACATTTGTCTACGCCATTTAAAAAAATGAAGGTAAAATGGGAATTTTCGATGTTTGGGTTGTGCTATTCTGTTTTCGAGTGGAAAATATGGTTTTTAAAATGGGGAAGATTTTTCTTCATTATTTTTCTCAACTACCCCCTTTGTTACCAAGTTCATATGAAAAAATCCCCAGTTGTGCGGTTACACACGTCCAAACACACACACCACAAACAAACACAAAACCACACACTCGCACGCACGCCACACTCACACATATACACACACAAACACACGCAAAGAAGAAGAAGAAGAAGAATAAGAAGAAGAAGAAGAAGAAGAAGAAGAAGAAGAAGAAGAAGAAGAAGAAGAAGAAGAAGAAGAAGAAGAAGAAGGAGGAGGAGGAGGAGGAGAAGAAGAAGAAGAAGAAGAAGAAGAAGAAGAAGAAGAAGAAGAAGAAGAAGGAGGAGGAGGAGGAGGAGGAGGAGGAGGAGGAGAAGAAGAAGAAGAAGAAGAAGAAGAAGAAGAAGAAGAAGGAGGAGGAGGAGGAGGAGAAGGAGAAGAACAAGAAGAACAAGAAGAACAAGAAGTGTGTAGAGAGAAAAGTATAGCAAACTTTTCTAGTTGTCAAATGAGAGAAGATTTTTTTTAATGAGGTCTAAATGTGAATCTGATAGCCTTGCGGGCCACTTTTCTGTGGAGTAACTAACACAGGCGGCGGAAGCTGCTCAGGATTGGGGGGGGGGGGGGGGCACACATACATTATATTCACTGACATCAGGGCCAGACATGGGAAAAGTCGAGGGTGTTGGTGGGGGTGGGGGTTACAGATTCAGCGAAGGCGCGACGCGCCGAGCCTTCTAGGGGGGTCCGGGGGCATGCTCCCCCGGAAATTTTTTTTTCAAGGATGCAAAATGGTGCAATCTGGTGCAATCTGAACCTTGAAAAAGCCATATGTGATGATCTGGGACTTTGAGCTTTTTGAACAATTGAACTGACAAACTCTGGGGTACAAAAATTATCTTCTGCCCCTCCCTTAAAAAAACACACACACACACACATTTATTTATCAGCAGAGATGTTTTGTATACTATTATTATTCACTACTTTTTGTTGATCGTTAACGGTATAAAGCTTTACCTTGTAGTTTATGAACATCACCGCCCTGCTTTCACTTAATTCAGTCTTGCTGCACTAGGTTCCTCGGCATTAGTACCATTTGTGAATTGTATCTTCTGGCAAAACAGTTCACTGCCTCTTTGAAGTTAATATCAACATCCCTGTGCACTTTCAGTAAAGCAAGTCCATTGAGTCTCAGTTGCCCCATTGTAGAGCGCAGGTAGTTTTTCAGGTTGCGCAACTGACTGTTTGAACGCTCACACTCGGCAGTAGTGACAGGTAGGGTGCAAAGGTTCTAAAGCATGATGAACAGGTTGGGATTAAAAAAATCCCTGTCACAATGTTTCAGTGCTTCTGATGCCGTGGATGGGATGATAGCTGTCGCATTCTCAGCAGCACTTCGCCATTTGCAAACCCACCGTTGGTATTCTGCATTAAGGATAGCGTTGTCTAGTAGGTCAGACTCCCACAACATTGCCAGCATCACCCCTTCTGGAACCTGCATGAAACTATCCTGGTTGTCTATTAAAGTGCTTGGCACCAGACATAGTCCATCAACTTCTAGGCCAGCATTTTTGAACCTCGAGTCCAATTCGGTTGACAGGTGTTCCAAGAAAGGAATGGCAATGCTAATCTTGAAATATTCTTCTGGAGTGGCCGCAGGTTGGTTGTCACGGAGAGTCTGTCGGGATGCTTGACGAGGAACAATAACACCAGTTGTCAAAGCATTTGCCATTTCGCTGACTTCTTCACTTGTAGTCGAGAAAATTGCTGATATTGAAAACGGTAGACTGTAAAAACTGACAGCAAATGAAAGTTTTCAAAACGCGACTGTGACGTGCACGATGTCGAAAACTGTCGGTCACTTTTATCTACGCTAAGGCTAACGATTATGACGCGTCGACAGGAAATGATGACGAAGGGACGAACTTCTCTCACTGATCAGAGGGTGATGATGGTGATTATGATGATAAACACTTGTATTGCTTGATTCCATTTGAAGAAAAAAAATCCTTTAATGCCCTGGCAAAGAAAAAACAAAACAACAAAAAAAGCTCTACTCATTATTGGAGGGGGCAATATATAAGGCTGCCCCCTCCAACATTTTTCTAGGGGGTGGGTGGGGGGATGGCCCCCCTGCCTCCCCTGCTTTTGCCACCTGTGACTAATAGGCTTACAGTCAACCCAGCAATAGGGTGCGTGTCTATGTTCTTTTAAGTTCTGGGTTTGCATTCCCCCAGGGTTTGTTCTATTTTCACCACTTCCGGCATAGGTATGGAATTCCCTTTGTAAAATATTTTTTTTGCGATTTTTTAAAATCATTTTGAGCTAAATATTTTTTACATAGAAGCATATTTTGTTAATAATTATTTGTTTACAAATAATGTAAAATTTCTCTAAATAATACATTTTCTCCATAAATAACGTATTATTTACCTAAACAATACATTGTTTACGTAAATAAATCATGATATAGGTAAATAAGGCATTGTTGGTAAATAATAAAAAAAAATATTTACCTCTATAATGTATTATTTAGCAGATCAGATTGTTTTAAATAATGTATTATTTAGTAATGTTTCTAAATAATGAATTGTTTACCTATATGATGCAGGATTTAGCAGAATGTGTTAAATAAAGTATTATTTATCTTCTTCTGTCTGTTTCTCATCAACCAAGTCTATCAACACCGAAACACCCCAGGGGACAGTTATCTCACCTTTTATTTTTACTCTTTATACCAATGATTGTAGGAGCTCCAGGGATGATTCGCAGATCATCAAGTTTTCAGACGATGCCGCAGTCCTGGACACTTCCGACTCGGCCACAAGCTTTGAGAGGAGTCAGGGTTCATACTCAAATTGTTGTTAAAAATTCAAGGAGTTTTCAAGGAGATTTCAAGGAGTTTTTCCAAAAATTCAAGGAGTTTTGAAAAATTATAAACGCACGTAAGAATTGACAAGTAGTCAAAATAAAGGATAAAATCTTTTACCCAGTGATATCCATAAATTGTTTGCAGTCATGAATCTGATGGTGATACTGATGTTGATATTAATTATGAAATCTACACACATAAATATTGCATGTCAATGAAGTTGCAGTTATAATGAGGATGCAGATTACAGAGTCTATACCCATTTAAACAATAATTGTGAAGCCTATTGTCCTTAGACACAAGTTAGAGAACTGTAAAAAGTCAGAAAGAGGTACCACCACCGGCTAATACACTTTATACAGATGAATGAGTTTTCAGTTATTTCAGTTTTTCCATCTCTTAATCTGACAAAAAATCTTCTCCAACTGGATCTTTATTTCCTTGGATTTGCTCCTCAGCGCATTTGACTGAGTCAAGAGTCTCAGCGCACCCTTCCTCTATCTGCTTGTTCAGCAAGCTTGTCTGCCTCTTGAGTCAGGTGCTGAGCATCCTTCTCCATTCTTCCTTTTTTTCTTCTCTTAAATCAGCAACAGTCTTCCTTTGCCTTCCTCTTCTTTGCCGCTTGTGCCTGTTCCTGGTCTTTCTTTTGTTGATCAAGGTAGTCGTGATACTTTCTCCTTACAGAAGATGCTGATAATAGCAGCTCCTTGGTGATGTCCACCTTGTCGATTCCACCAATCTTCCTGATACCGTTCTTCAGCACTTGTCGGCGAGCAACCAAGGACTGCTGGAAGAAATTTTCAGTGCTCGTCTCTTTGTTGATTGAGAATCCTCTCTCCACATTTGCTTGTCCATGGGACAAAAGTAACAGCTGCCTCACAACAGCCCAAAGATCCTGAGGGCCCGATCTTGATAGTCCTTTGTTGCTTTCATGTGTGTGCTGAACAGCTGGTCCAACACATCACTTTCACGTCGATAATTTTCTGGCAGACGCGGCAGAAACATGCATGCTTGTTCTTTTTCTTTTCAAGCAGCCACCCTGCATATTCAGATTTCAATAACCACAAAAGATTCAACACACAATCGCCTCCAGGCATTTTTATCCCTTCAGTAATCAAATATGCGCGGTGTCGCGGTCCTTTTCGCTGTTTTCGTACTTTCTGTATGAGCGGAAGAACGAATATGTACCGAGAACTGCGCATGCGCGACATCAAGGAAATGAACAATTTACAGTGGAGGTTACTTCCCTTATCATTAGCAGACGACAAAAGTAACGATCGTCGAACAACACAAATAATATTATAATTTTTGTTTTATTAATTTTTATTTTTCAATGGCTTTTTTTTTGAAAACTTGACAATAAAATCTCTAGGTCAAGCAATGGATAGATACACTGGTTGAAATTTCAAGGAGTTTTCAAGGAGCTGAGGCAATTTGGCTATTTTCAAGGAGATTCAAGGGCCCTTGAACAAGACATGGAAAATTCAAGGAGATTCAAGGAGGTTCAAGGAGCGTACGAACCCTGGGAGTGTGGTTGACTTCGTCACCTGGTGCGAAGGTAACCATCTGGAGCTCAATGTCGGCAAAACGAAAGAGATGTTGGTGGATTTTAGAAGGAATCGGACAGATGTGGCTGCACTTCACCTCAGAAATCAAACTGTAGAGAGAGTGGAACAATACAAATACCTTGGGACCGTGATTGACCACAAGCTTTCTTTCACAGCTAATGCCGAAAGATATTTAAGAAATGCAAGCAGCGTAGGTACATGCTGTATCAACTCCGATCTCTTCTGGTTTCGCAGAGCATACTTGCGTGGAATCAGTTCTTACGTTTTCATTCATTTGCTGGTTTCCGTCTCTCAGTGTCAAAAGTAGGAATTCCTTGAACCGTATTACCAATACCTGCAGCAAAATCATTGGTAAAAAGCAGACACCTCTGTGTGAATTGTTTCAGAGAAGGGCCCTAGGCAAAGCCATCAGCATCAAGGACGATTCCACCCACCCTCTCTCTTCTTGGTTTAAAATTCTACCTTCTGGGAAACGCCTCAGGAGCCTTAAGACCCGCACAGTACGTTACCGATCCTGTTTTCTCCCCTCTGCCGTGGCTTTGATCAACTCAAACCTGACGCGCTGATGGCTCTACTTGGGGCTCCTTCCTCTTCCTCTTGCTTGTTGTAATCGGCTCTACAGTGTGTAAGGGTGCGTGCGGTTGTGCATGTGTGGTTTGATGAAGCGGAAGGAGGGGAGGGAGGGAGAGTGGGAACCCGAAATTAGGTTACATGTGTATATAGACGTATGTATCGTTTTTAAAATAAATATTAAATGTGTTGGTTGTTAGTACATTTTAACTTTAATTTCATTAATTATTGTATGGGACTGTGATATCTTGCACGTAAACCTTTTTTTGTAATGGCTCTCTGTGATAACTGTACCCTGGCTGAATTTGTGATTGGAGGGAATAGCCTCTTCTGTGAGAATTTGTTTTACATTTTTTATTACATAATTTACTACATAAATTAATAGTGTGTGTGTGTGTATTTGTTTGTCCATATATAATCGTATCCTACATGTTGTAAGGATTTTAAACAAATATTACTTTATACTATGTTGAATTTTGTACTTGCATTTTTATTTTTATTTTCATTTTTATTTGTTTTATTTTAGTGATCAAATGCCTGTCATAATTCCTTGTAAGAGGTAATAAAGATTTGTTGAATTGAGTTGAATTGAATTTAGAAGATTTTGCTAAATAACGCATTATTTACATTGTATAAGGACTGCAATTTTCATTATTTAAGGCATTTCATGATTCGCTTGAAAACTTGGTATATATATATATATATGAAGTAAAACGAAGAGCCCACAACCGTCAACGAAGTTCTCTTGGACGTTTTCGTCACTGAAGATATAATCGGCACCTTTTGCCTCTGTACCTCGAACAACCATATCTCGTTATAACAAAATCTATATTTTTAAAGATATATAGGCACATATAATATAGACTTCCCAATATAAACTTGTTCACTTCGATTGATTTCATAATAATATTAGAGATTTTACCGAACCAGCGACTTAGCTACATGCAATCAAATAAAAGTCCCACGGATATAGCATGTTTTGCCGACATGGAGTTGTGCGATATAGTCCAATATAGATGGATATTGGATTACATTGGATGGAGAGAAAAAAACAGTATATATTACACTGAATCTACAAGAATGTATTCGAATGGAATGGGATTACATTAATAGAAGAAGTCTATCATGTCAGTCCGGTACTTGTCAAGAAAACCCAGGATAAGCGCTGATAGTAGGCTTATTACCGTGTTTTATTCCAACGGTTTAAAGTTCGTTGTGTTGGAAAGAAAATAACTCTTAACCCTTCCTCCGAGTCTATCGGCTCTTAAATGTCTTAAGGAATTCCATTTGAAAACTATGCATTTTCCCCAATTTCAGCTAAATAATCTTTATTTTGAAGAATATTTTCTAAATGATCATTTGTTTACAAAACAATGTAAGATATCTCTAAAAAAGTTTTTTTTAAATTACAAATGTCAAAAATTGTCAATGTGGCGTTTTATGAATGCCATAACAACTTCGATTTACATGGTTGTGTGTGCGAGTGTGTGTGTGGGTGTGTTTGTGTGTGTGTGCATGTGTGTGTGTGTGTGTGTGTGCTTAGACTGAAGTCTGCTATGAAACTAACAATGCGCGCTCCTGGTGATGAAGCTTCGATTCCTGCCTTCGAGTAGCAAGAGAATCAAGTTATATCCCCAGGAGATTACAATAATATTAGAATTATATA
The DNA here is from genome assembly GCA_036898135.1 of Oncomelania hupensis. Taxonomy (NCBI): domain Eukaryota; kingdom Metazoa; phylum Mollusca; class Gastropoda; order Littorinimorpha; family Pomatiopsidae; genus Oncomelania; species Oncomelania hupensis. The sequence goes on from CM072516.1 coordinate 25,716,189, forward strand.
TGATGCTTTAAGCGCTGTTCCACTTTTCCCTAGTGTAATTTAGCAAAGCTCTGATCAAAAATAGAACTGTAATGCAAAATCGTGTGTAGAAAATGTACATATTCGACCAACAGAGAGAGAGAAAGAGAGAGAGAGAGAGAGAGAGAGAGAGAGAGAGAGAGAGAGAGAGAGAGAGAGAGAGAGAGAGAGAGAGAGAGAGAGAGAAAGATTTTAGACTTTAGACTTTAACAGTTTATTGCTTTATGGCCATTCGCCCCTGCAAACACACGCGCCCCATGCGCGAAGACCCACACATTCACACGCTTGTGGTACAGTGGAGAAAGGGACAGTCGCGAGTGATACTCTTCTGCCATATCATAATAATGTAAAGTCTATACTTCCAGTACTGTACACAAATTTTGTTAGTTTCTACCAGAGCAACACTAATTCACAAAAACCGGATTTACTTTCCCTACAATTAAGAAGCAACATACACATACACATATATACACGCATACATATACACACACATATGCACACAAACATATACATATACATACATATACATACATATACATATACATACATATACATATACATATACATACACATACATATACATACATATACATATATATACATGTATCCGTCATAAGCAGTTGAGGGGGAAAAAATCATGAGGACACATTTTAATTATATTAAGACAAACAAAAAGCGTTATCTAATTAATATTTTTGGTAAAAAATTGAAAATATCTAGGTATCATCAATAGCTTCAGCTAATTTCTTTCTTCTACAAATGGCGTGATAAGTATACTTGCTAACTGTTGTGTAACGTTTACTGTTGTGTAATGACAGGAGATTGGAAACAGTACTTGGCTGGTTGCTTAGGAAGCGGGATCTTAGATCGTCATACAGAGGACAATTAAACAAAAAGTGTTGTTCATCTTCAATAATGTTTTTGCAAAAAATACAATATTTATCACTGACTGTTTCGGAGTATATATACATATTGCTATTTATTGGAAGAACGCCAAATCTGAGTTGAGTCAGAGCAACGCGGAAACAATATATGTCAATGTTGGTAATGTAGCTTTCTTCTTTAAAATCATATTTAAATTATCGAAATAATGAATAGCGCTCTTTTGAGTGAATGGCAGCATTCCACTCATGTCTTGAAAACGTAATTTAAATTCTTTCAAGAAAAGGTTAACATTTCCAACGCCCTGGTGCAACCAGACAAAATAAAAACCACAATCTGACAAAATTTGGCGAATTTTAGAGGCCCAGTTTTGTTTTCCATTATTATCCATGTTAAGCAGCATAGTGTAAGCTTGTTTAGGTAGACGGTCTGTACTTAATTCTAGCAGGCGAAACCAGTATTTTAGGCTTCTAAGGGTGGCATTTATATATAGAGGAAATCTTTCTAATTCACAGTAAACCATTTTATTAGGGGTTCTAATAGGTACAGATAGAAAATGTTTACATGCCATTAGATGCACCTTTTCTATAGCATCCATCCTAAACGTACCCCAAATTTCAGATGAATATAGCAAAATGGACTGGATCTTTGAGTCAAAAATTTTGAAAAACATTATCCTTCGACATTTCCTTTAATTTCTGAAAAACACGACATAGGTTAAATACTGATCTTTTTGCTTTTTGAACCAAATGATTTGTACCAATTTTATAACTAAGCATGGTCGTAAAGACATAGCCTAAGTAGCAGTATTCATTAACCACTTCAACTTTTACACCATCAAAGAACCATTGTTCATATCTGGACAAAATTCCCCTTTTCTAAATACCATAATTTTTGTTTTCTCACTATTAACTTGCAATTTATGCTTCACACAACTGTCTTTTAAACTATTTAGCTGGTTTTGTAGACCAGCAGGTGTTGAGGATATGAGTGTTATGTCATCTGCAAAAAGCAAAATGAAAAGTTCCATAAGACCAGGTAATAATTGTATTCCATGTCGGCCTGATTCATTAATATGTTCGGCTAATTGATTAATAAACACAGAAAAAAGCGTAGGACTTAACACACAGCCCTGCCGTACTCCCATAGGACAGTCAAAAAAATCAGAAAACTCTCCTTTGACTCGTACGCATGATTTTAACGAATTGTACATTGATAATAAAATACAGTAAAACTTTCCATGTATTCCTTCTTTTTGTAATGTTTCTAAAAGTTTGCCGTGATTAACGGAGTCGGATGCCTTTTTGAAATCGACAAACGCAACGTATAGTTTTTTTTTCCTTTCTTACTTAAACAGTTGTGTGCTATTGCATGTAACGTAAAAACATGATCAATTGTTGAGTAATTTTTCCTAAAACCAGCTTGATTTTCAGCAATCTTATTTTCATCCTCTAGCCATCCATACAGGCGCTTATTCAGTATAGCTGTGAAACATTTACTAATAGTACTAAGTAGTGATACACCTCTATAATTATCAGGACATTCGTGTGAACCTTTTTTGTGGGTAGGAACAATAATTGCATTTGCCCATTGCTCTGGATATTTACCTGAATCAAAAATGTGATTAAATAAATCAACCAGAAATGATAAAGTTATATGTTTTCCTGCCTTTAACATTTCAGATAAAATACAATCAATTCCTCCTGACTTTCCAGATTTAAGTCTTTTAATGGAGTTAGAGAAAGAGAAAGAGAGAGAGACGGAGAAAGGGAAGGAGAGAGACAAAGAGAGACAAAGGGAGGCAGACAAAAAAGACAAAGAGAGAGAGAGAGAGAGAGAGAGAGAGAGAGAGAGAGAGAGAGAGAGAGAGAGAGAGAGAGAAGAGGATGAAGAGGAGAAACACAAATATAATATTAAAACAAAGAACACCAAAACGAAACTTCTTTTTTTTTTTTAATGTCGCATCTTTTCCTCTGAATGCCACACCTTACATTTATTTAAAATACTGTTCGAGCCGCAAAGCAGACTTTAACATATACAGCGTAATACCTTGACATTAAGCTCTTAATAAACTATACAAACAAAATATAAATGTTATGAAGTTGGTCTTTATGATTCAAAATAAACAACGTCAAATAAAACGTAATCTTAAAACTAGATCTAAATCTTATCAATGTAAATTGAATATTATATAAATGTAATAAAGGTTCTGTTTGTATTTCAAAACATAAACAACAAACATGTAAACTTTTTTTTAAAAGTTCTGTTTGGAACAATAAATGAAATAAAATGACAATTATTAATAATAATAATAATAATAATAATAATAATAATAATAATAATAATAATAATAATAGTAATAATAATAATAATAATAATAATATTATTATTATTATTATTATTATTATTATTATTATTATTATTATTATTATTATAGCGTGCTCAGATAGCGAAGCGATAACGAAAATCTATTTCTTTACACTTTTGTTGGGAAGAATAAATAATTAATAATAATAACTATAATAATAATAATAATAATAATAATAATAATAATAATAATAATAATAATAATAATAATAATAATAATAATAATAATAAAAGCCAAAAAAAGCAAGTTTGAAATGCAAGGTTCAACTTAAAAAAAGAATTTTTTTCATATAGCGCACTTACCAGTTCAGAGAATTGTTCAAGGCGCTGGCCACTAATGTTCAGCATGCATAAAATAGTTCGCGGAAGTCAGTATTCGAACCCATGTCGTCCAAGACGCACATGTACGAGGCTTACGCCCTGAACGGGCTCTATCTGCAGTCATAAACAGAAAACTAATACTTTTTTTTCAAGCTAGTTGTGTTTACTTCTCCATAATATTCGAAGAGTCTACCAGACTATTAAAGCTAATAAGCCTATTAATTCGAAGTAAAGTAAATTCATTGATTTTGACGAATGTATACTCATAGGTACACGTGTTTATATTAATAATCATTCAAATTGTATTCATTTTCAAATCACATCTAATGCGATTGCGATACTATACAAGCAATAGAAGATTGTACATTTACTTTACAGCGCACAGGAAAAAGCCTTAGAATATTACATACAAAGTTCGGACACAGTTTATTTACAAACTCCAAACACCATTTCATTTTACAAACCATACAAAAACCTAAAGCAATATAAAGAAATGCGGTTATTAATTTTACAAGTGATGTACAACCAACTCAGTGTCCAGTTCTGGTAAGGAAACAAAACAGTTGCGATTTAACGCTAAATATTCACTGAGATGATGATGATGATGATGATGATGGTAATAATAATAATAATAATAATAATAATAATAATAATAATAATAATAATAATAATAATAAAGTTTGACAAGGATTTATCTTGGGAGTCATTCATTATTCATACAATGTAATTACACACTGGAAACACTTTATTACAACAAACAATAAACATCATCATCCATTTAACCGTTTATGAAAATTCTGAAGACATTACATTAATAGCATTTAAGGAACACACACACACACACACACACACACACACACACACACACACACACACACACACCTACACCCACACCACATAGCAGTGACAAAAATAATATCTGAACCGCATCAAGGCCGTTCCATCCAGATCAAACCGGTCTGTAAAAACGATCACAAAATTCATATTACTAACAGAACAGCAGAGGCAAACAAATAATATAGCTCGGTAATATTAATATTTATGCAGTGACAAGAATCCCCCACTCCCCTCCCCCTCCCCCACCCTTTTTTTTAACCCAACCTGTCTCCTGTGCTTTCCAAATTGAGGTTAACATTCGTTTGGCCAGCCTAATCTTTATTCCATGACCGAAGGAAGCAGAAAGTATTAAGTCGTTTGATCTTTGGGAAGGGTTACAGATGGGGCTGACGAAAGAAGTGGAAAGTTATTTATGGAAAACAAAGTGTGCAGACGAAGTGCTTGTATAGTGAGGGTGACCGGTGGGGTGGAGTGAACAATATTAGAGGAGGAAAGTTTTGAAAAAAACCTGCTGTAGTCTCTGTGTAATTTCACAACATACAACCTTATAGGACTTCCCCCTTCCCCCCCCCCTCTCCCTATTCAAGAGAACGAAGAAAATAATGGCCTATATTATTTTATTTTATTTAAGGCCAGAATAATGGAATGGATTCAAGCGCAGAAAGGACACACCGTAGATCAACATCAATGGATACAGGATCATATCATCTTAAATTTTTAAAATAAAAAAAAAACTTTACCGGAATGGCTGTTTCAAAACTACCCTATTTTGCGACAGACTCGGATAATGATTCCACGCTCCCCCTCGTCACCTCTTGCTTTGCCTGCACTGAACTAATAATGATCGGTTTTCGTATGGCCTCTGTGTCTCACGAACGGCAAATTTTAGCTTCCACACCATCCCATATCCCACCCCGCTTCATTCTTCTTCTTCTTCCTCTTCGCATCAAGGTTTAAACTAGAATGACAGGCTTCTTTAACGTACAGCAGAGGTTACAACAGGAAAGGAATCAGCGATCAACGTGATTACAAAAAAGTGACTCCTATGATATTTAAAAAATTAAATTGAAAAAATAAATATTAAAAATAAAAACAGTCCCTTCGCGACATCGTGATTTGAACCGGATTCCCTGAACGCCAAATGAGCATACCGCCTCAACATCAACGCAGACGAAGATCCAGACCTTGAGCGAGGCTGATACACCCCCTGAATTATCAATAAAGTCTGATAGATCACTGAAACTCCGCTCCGCTGACACGTATAATTATTATGTCTATCATCTACTCTTATGGCCGATTCCGCCATATCCTCAATCCCTCATCCTCCCCCTCCTCTCCCCTACCCGCCCCAGAACCCAACAAATGGATCCAACCTCTCTTTATTCTATACATCCATAGTTCTTCCTTTCTCTCCTCTTGCCTGGCTGGCTCCATTACAAAACAGAAGAATATCATTTGTTTTATGTGTCTGCGCCTCGGAAATAGAATGTGATCAGCAAGAAGCCGTACCACGTTGGCCAGAACGAATCACATAAAACGCGTCAAAGATAAAGGAAATATAGAGGTGCTGTTGGAGAATGGGGGTGAGAGGACTATGAGAGAGAGAGAGAGAGAGAGAGAGAGAGAGAGAGAGAGAGAGAGAGAGAGAGAGAGAGAGAGGGTGAGAGAGGAAGGGCAAATATTAAAAAATGGGGGGGGGGGAGAAGGATAATGGAGGCAGAAGAGGATTCCGTGTGAAACATCTATGAAGAGAGGATTCACAGCGCAAAAAGATCAGCGACTCTAGTTCGAGCTTTCTAGAAAATTAACCTAGGGTGATGGCCGTAAGCATTATAGAATTTCATTGCCTATATCCCCACCTCCCCTCTTCCAGCTTCCTCTCTCCCCCTCCACCTCCTGACAGGTAGCGTTAACAGCCCGCATCGAGGTTATAACAGATGCACACCGAGTATCAGAGATATAATAATGAAAGCGGGAAGTATCTTTGCATAGCGCTGCTCAGTGCCCAAAAACAGTTTGGGCTCATGGCGTACCAGACGTTCAGCTCTGTGGTCGGAAACTCGGGTTCAACTTAACTCTCATAATGATTTCACTGGTCAATATGCGTACTTATCTCTGCAGCAACGACTTCGAGACCCAATTCTTGTCATCTCTGCATGATACCAGCTGGCCTATTACGGCTACACGAAAAAGGACTGCCAGATCTCTGCCTGTCAATAATTATGTCTCACAGAGAGAGAGAGAGAGAGAGAGAGAGAGAGAGAGAGAGAGAGAGAGAGAGAGAGAGAGAGGGAGAGAGGGAGAGAGAGAGAGAGTTCCCATCATGAAAACAAAGTACATGGACAGAAAAGTTAAGAAGACAGAATTTAAGGCGCCAAGTCGGGGGACCATGGAACAATATGCACGACCATGACTTCCATCTTATCCGCGAGCAGCCAGGCGCGCACACCAACTATCGGATTCTACGTGCGGTAACGGTAGGAAAGCGAGAGGACGTGACCAACAGTAATGGCGTAGATAATGGGGGGGGAGGGGAGTGGGAGCGGGGGAGGGCGTTGGATGGAAGTAATGTGATGAGAAATAACAGTCTACCGACATAAGGAACTCTGTGCTCCGTAGACTTACAGAGTGGACGATTTCAGGGCGATGGACACATACGCTAACGCTAAAAAGAAGACGCACCCTTTTGTGAGATAAAAAGAAGCCAGTCTTTCGGAAGATGAAGGACGGCAAAGAGAATCGTTAAAAAATTACTTCTTCCGTTTAAAAAAAATCGCATTTGCGCGCTTTCAAAGATTTTTTTTAAAAAATCAAGGTGGAGAGAAGAGGGCGGCGGGTAAAGGGAGGGGGGGGGGAGGGGGGGGAGAAAGAGAGAGATCAAAGGGCTTCGCCCTTGTCAGTTAACCCACCCTTATCCACTTATTTTTGCATGCTCTGCAGTTTTTTTTTCTTTCTATCTTCTGCTTCTTTTTCTTCGCCGTCTTCTTCTTTTTCTATTCTTTCTTTAGAAGCTAAAGAAAGTTCTATGAACTGTCTCAAACATCAAGAAGCAGCATTATAACAGGAACGTGACGATTTTTGGGTGTAATTTCGACAACAACAATTTCGGATGTATTTTCGACTACAAAATAAACACACCAATTCGTTTACAAAGAGTCTACTACAACATACACAACAGTGTCCTCGCTTTACCGCCTTATTCTTGAACTCATTTAAAGAAGCACACGCTTCTCTCAATCTTCGCGTATGAACGGTGTCAAAATAGAAATGAGAAATGCCAAACAGAAACAGCTTCATATAATATGAATACTTGTGCTACTTATAAGCTTAAAGTTACACTTTTAAAAAATGGTTTCCACTTTTCAATCAAGTGTACACGCCATGTCCCTGAAAACATAGCTGAAATAGCAGGTAAATAACCTTTTTAAAAAATGGCTGGGTAAATACTCTACTACAATGTACTGAATATCAATGAATCAACGTACTTTGCATGACAGGGGGAATAGCAGGGTATGGGGAATGGGGTGAGAAAAGAGACGAATTCTTACACTAGTTTTAAAAAACACCAAAATACTACGTGCTCTCAAGGGGAAGAAACAAATTATTATATCTAAACGTAATGAATACGAAATAAAAGCATAATATATCCAACACTAGAGAACGATTTTCTGGTATAAACTTATCACCTACATCCTCGGAAAGTAAACACGCAGAGATCTTCATTTATTTGAAAATATTCACCGTAAACGGCTGTCGCATCAGAGTTAATTTCAAATACAGGAATGTAGTTGACTGCCTGATAACGAGAACGCTTAAATGTACAGTTATCGGTGTGTGTTGTGTTTTTTTAAAAGAATAATAGCGGTTAAGTACTTTAATATTGTATAAAGTGTTTAAAGACAAGAATAACGATAATACTCGTTGCTTAGGGACCAAAGATTCACAACCATGTCAGTAAAACAATGTTAGTTTGTCACAACCATAATCTACCCACTGGGACGGGAAGAGAAGGAAAGATATTTAATGTGGAATGATTCCGGTTTGTACATGAACAATTAACAATCTATAATATTGACGTAGGCAATAACTTGATGGAAGTTACATTTTCTGAGATGCTAACAAAAGTTAATTTTAACAAAGAAAGTAAACGGTTTTCTCGACGTTGAACTTTTACAACTTGGAGTTTACACCAATCTATTAGATAATCATGGTAAATGTCCGAGAGAGAATTAATTCAAATACAAACAACAGTAAAGATACAGTCGAAAGAAAAGCTATACTATAACGGCAGATCAAAGATATGTGAATATTCATACACATACCCAAAACAATTAATATGCATATACAAAAAAGTTAAAACTATCGCATATTCATTATAACCCTATATGAACGAATGAAACAAACATGTAATTTGTTAAAAAAAATTCATCAATTCTTTGGTTGTCCAGAAGGACGATTTTGCCAGAATGAAAATATACTCATTTATATATACACATTCATCCAAACACGGTGCACTGTCAAACAAACAACTGAGAAACACATACTAAACTAATAAATAATTATGTAATACAATCATACTATGACAGAAAACTCAAAACTCAAAATATCTTTACATCCAATGGCAAGCAAAATATTTCGAACACAAGGATATTAATTAATGAACTTTCTCTGAAACTGGAAAAAATATTGAAAATGAAATTGATTGATTGATTGATTGATTGTTGCTTTAGGTCCAGCGGACTCTTCCGAGCCAAATCAGGACCGGACAACCCCCGATCCGCATAAAAGATCTGTTGAAACAACCCCAGTGGGAAAATTGAATGCCCTCCACCGGCCAGTCACTTTACAATAAAGACATCCCACGCGAGGGACGGCTGAGGGTTGACCTCAACTACGCGAACCCCCGGTTACAAAAACAAAATAGAATACAAACATCATTATAAATCATCAACAAAACGCATACATATAAAATGCCTAGAGTGCTAAATAGTACAATCATAGGAAGCCCTAGTGACCACCCGGCAGAAAGCGTCCAACACTCCCAAGCTGATCCAACAGACCTCATACACAAACAAGGAGTCTTGTCCAGGAAGAGTTTTCAAGAAAAAAGGTAGGTCATTGATCTAGCGAAGAAGAAGATAGTATAGCAGAGTGAAGGACAGAGCAGGAATAGGAAAGAGTAAATGAGGAAGACAGCGACAGTGGGAATTTAAAGCACTAAATTTCCATAAAGTGGGGATACTATTTATACTGAAAACCCCCGGCACTCCAACGGGGGTACTGTTGCCGCAGTGAATCTGTCTTGCCTATAAAGGAAAGACAGGTTTTCAACTGTGGCTTTCACTTTTCCCTTTATAGGTTTGAACAATCTACAGTGGCAAGATTGCTCATGACCCCAAGGGGGTATTGAAAATGAAAAGACCAACATTATCCGTGATTTGTGCCATTATAAATGTTGCACTCTAAAAATGGCGTTAAACAATCATGAAGACAGTATAATGTGTGTACAAAAATATATAATAGCCGTTATGCGTACTCAAACTTAAAGCCAAATTGTACTAGTTTTGTTCAGGACTATAAATGATATGACTTCATAGCTATGGCTATACTAGTGAACATTCCTGGGCTGATATGCACAAGTCAATGTTAATTCCAATCTACCAAGTTCCGTAATCTCTTACCACAAATTTTTTTTTAAGAAAAAGGATGTCACAAGTTACTAGTCATTTTCACTATTTATTCGTGTGATGTTACTTAATTAGGATTCCACAATTTCAATGGATCCACATATTCTTTTAACATTCACAGTGAGAGTTGCCCCAGTGACGAACATAAGCTTACAACAAAATATAACTCTTTCAAAAGTATATTGACTTTTTTAAATCAGTAAATTCCGTAAATTTGGTGCCTATTAATGGCAACCGCTTAGCCAGCGTTCTTGTGCTAAGAAATATCATTTATCAAAGCCGGTAACAAGCTGAACCCCTAACAAACTTGATTCCTAAGGTCTTTCGTTTTAGGTTGATAGGCCCTACAAAAGACCCTACAGCACTCCAGACACCACATACGTACTCATGAATCCGAGTGGTTCATTAAAAAATAGGGTCAAAGGTCCCACGACTATTGTAATGGTGTACAGTTAAACAGGGGAAATCATCCCCTGTCAGAGCAGAAATGGATCTTGTTTTGTGTAAAAAGTCAAACTTTAGCCGTTGGTTTGAGCAACGAAAGCCCACTTGATCATTGTTTCCAGTAATAACAATGGGACTTTTAGGCCAAATTCCTTCTCGACAGAAGTAAGCAAAGCTTGCGAATAAAGGTCCTTTCCACACATAAAGTTTTCTTTCATAGTGCAATTTCAGCTCAAGGAGCTGTAAAATGGCGCTAGCCACACAAAGGTCCAGCGTGAACGATATTACATTACATTATTATTGCTTTAGGTCCAGCGGACTCTTCCGAGCCAAATCAGGACCGGACAACCCCCGATCCGCATAAAAGATCTGCTGAAACAACCCTAGTGGTAAAACCGAAAGCTCTCCACCAGCCAGTCACTTTACAATAAAGACATCCCACGCAATTAAGGGACGGCTTGGGCTTCACCCCAACTTATCGAACCCCCGTTTACAAAAACAAAATAGAATACAAATATCATTATAAATTATCAACAAAACACATACATACAAAATGCCTACATTGCTAAATAATAACATCATAGGAAGCCCTAGTGACCACCTGGCAGAAAGCGTCCGATATTCCCAAGCTGATCCAACAAGGAGTCTTGTCCCGGGAGAGTTTTCAAGAAAAAAGGTAGGAGACTGGTCTAGCGAAGAAGACGATAGTATAGCAGATTGATAGAAAACAGCAGGAATGAGAAAGAGCAAATGAGAAAGACAGCGACAGTGGGAATTTAAAGCACTAAATTTCCAGAAAGTGGGGATACTATTTATACTGAAACCCCCGGCACCCCAACGGGGGTGCGTGAACGATATAGTTTTTGGAAATCCACGTCACACCCAAAACTTACACTGCTACGTAAGTTTTCACGTTGGGTAGATTTTTACGGACAAAATGAGCTACCATTAACTTCCCCACCCCAAAACCACACCTTTATAGTTAGTACTCATTTCACACGATGGTCAAAGATCTGTTTCCAGGAATGGCATGACAAATACAGCCGCCCCTGTCTGTGGTAAAACAGAAACAAAATCGCTTTATTGGCATTATTAGGTTCCAGCTACAGTCGATAATTGGTAGCGTCCATCTCCGGTTCTGAAATGTAAAACTTATTCAGGCGATAAATCTGCTCATTATCTATCTATTAGGCTCTGCTATCCAGCTAAATCGAGATCTATAGGCCTAACATGGACATGTGCACACCAACCCCGGATTTGTTTCTCTACACACACACATACCGACGATCTACTTTAGTGACTGAGAGTGAGAGATTGATCCAACTACAGGTGGAAGGGTGCAGTACAGTGAAATGTGTCACAATGGCAACAAATGTGTTAAGTGGGTGGGTAGATTTTTGTTTTGTTTTGTACAGATCACAACCGTCGAATGAGAAATTGCCTCGCCCCACAACTGGGCAGAAAGCATCACAGAAGGCAACCATTGGTTCGTGTTACAGTCATTTTAAAAAAAAATAAATTTTTTTAACTAGCAAAAACAAAACCAGACCAATAGAAAATTCATGTTAAAACTGTTTTATATTATATTACAATCATACTTCTAATGTATAGCCTTTTCAAACACAAGCAATCAGAAAAACAAATCACATGAGACAAATTATTTTTTTAACACATCATTAAAGCTTACAGGTGAAATCAGTTATGACCATCGATCAAACTGAAGCATAATTGTAAAAATGTAAGTTTTGATATTCACTAAAAGAAAACGAGGATAGCTACAATTCAGTTCTGGTCTTTACGATATATATATATAAATTTTGGCAATCACACACACACACTCACAAATAATAATAATAGATTAATTTATTAATTTTAAAAAAATACTAAAAAATGAATGAATGAATGAATAACTACTACTACTACTAATAATAATACAATACTGTAATTCAATTATGACATGCACTGTGATGGTTCCTCTTTGACAATGATGAAATATGAAGTGTAATACTAATAATTCAGTACTGATCACCATAAATACATACTGCATCATCAGAACTGAGTTCTGACACAGATGGGAACTTGTAACTCAATATGGGCAATTCGCGATGAAAAATGACGCGAAATTATAATATTGACAAAGCGATGGACAAAACAACTTTGTAATTAAACAGTTAAAATAACGTCAACTCGTACATGAAAAGTACTAGTTGTTGCAACGGATACTATGATGAATTTTTCGTTCCTTTGTAAGCTTTCAGAAACAGTGACCTCGATAACTACGGAATGTACAAATTAAAAAAAACAATTTTTTTTTTTTAAAGGGACGTTTTTGTATTTTCGAAATAAACATTTAAAAAACATTTAATTAAATAATCATTGATATTATCTGATTCAACAATGCAATATGAAAAGTACAAAAATCTCTTTACCTGAATGTATTGTCCTCGATTTGGTAAAACACAAAAAATATTATAAAATTATCATAATAAAAGTAATTCCCTTTAATTAAGTGATTGGTATATGTTAAAAAATAAATAAATAAATGAAAGAAAAAAAAACAGTAATTTTTATTTTTATTTGCCTTATCTGTTATCATGAAGAATTTCACCGTCTTCTTGCCTCATCACAATTTTAAAAAATTCCAAATTGTAAATAATAATTACTCGCATGTTGTTCATCAGTAAGTCGTTCATCAGTAAGTCAGTATAAATGTAAGTTGTTTTTTTTTTTACAATAACAGTATTATAAATTATAACAAATTACTTATTTTTCTTTACAATAATAGTACTACAAAATTATAACAAATAATTATTTTTCTTATATGATTTATCACTAAGAACTTCACAATGTTGTGTAAATCAACAAAGTAAAGTTGTTGTTTTTTTTTTCTATCTTTTTGCACACAGTACAGCAGTTAAGACCAATACAGCTTTCATAGGTCTAGTAACAAAAGCTGGTCTGTTTTAAGACTATAAAAATTCGGGCCCCCTTAAAAAAAACACAAAAACCCCACTAAAAAACAAAAAAAAAAAAACGACAAAAGAATACTGGTCTAATTTGTATCATTATAATATAAGGACACACAAAAATTGGCCAAATGATATGCTTAGAAACTTGGTCTCTCTTTCAGTCTGGCAAAAATACTAGAATTACACATGTCTTGACGTAGCTGCTGGTCTAACAATTATGAGTTTTATAAGGGTATATAGTGAAGTGAGGGAGAAGAAAACATTAAAAATTAACGAAGAGTACTGGAGGCGGGAGAGTTGGTTCAGCTGTGATGTGACTGAGACAGAGGTCGACCTGTCAGAAGATGTCGTTGACATTTCCATCTTCTTTCAATTGAAGGTGTTTAACGTGCAAGACAGTAAAATGCAGGTGACTCTGAACTGACAATTTCTTGGTACTAAAGGTTAGTTAAAACTTGAACCTGTTTGAACAGAATCTCAGTCGCCTCAAAAGGTACGCACTTTATGAAATAAAATTTATTTTTTTAAAAAAAACATTCATCATGTAGAACCAGGTAGTCTTATTTTATTTTATCATAAGAGGGAATAGCACTTTAAAAAAAACTGTACTATACAAAAAAGCTAAAGCTATAACTACGTTAAAAAAATCAATAAAATGGACCTTTGACAAGTATTTTCTGCGTTGTGTAGGCGTGTAAAACATAATGTATATAAAAAATGGTTTTGGAAAAGCTCGTAAAATTGTGAAATATTACTATTTTGTTTTCAATTACTGTAGTGAAATGCTTTTCATAATTTTTTTAAAAGATGCATGTTTTTATTTCTGTATCATATGGGCATAAATAATACGAACAACATTTTATTGTCATAGACGTTAAACACAACAGTTTTACTTTGTTTAGCATAGGGCCGTCACAAAAGAAATATCATTTTTATTTACTTATAAGGTAGTAAATAACACAAGGTGTATCAACAAAATACTAAAGTCTCAATGAACTAAAAAAAAATCAATATTTAATACCGCGATTGAACAGCTAGTGCAGCTATGACTGATAATTATACTTTCATACACACATATTTTTACTACTCATCTCTAATTGTATTTAACATCTTGAAAATTGCATTTCAGTAATAACAGTAATAATAATAGTAACGGTTCACATTTGTGAACTTTACTATTATAGTTAATCCAACACCTTAATAATAATAGTTCATATCTGGCATCTCGAGAAAATATTAACACATACATTTTATATTATCTCATCATTTTTATTTGTATTTATACATATTTTATATTCATAGTTGACACCTTAATAATGCAAGATCATTGTAAATAGCACATTAATAAAATACTAATATAAGTATATTTAAAACACAAATATAAGTTGTTGTTTTTTTGTTCATATTCATATTTTAAGAAAATACAAAAAGGAAAATGCATTTCTGGAATTTAAAGATAAAAGCCTCCTATCTTATAATTAAGTTAAACAGCTATTTGTTTAGAATCTACACCGATCAGTATTAAAAGAGTGTAGATTTGAATCAACTGGACCAGTAAAGAAACTGGTCAATTAACATGTGAGAACCATCAAGGATAAATATAAAAAATTAACGATTTTCACCATACACACATCCCGATCACAAACACTCACCCAATTTAAAGGTTAAAACAATAGGGTTTCAATGTACATGATAGTAGTGCAGGCACTTCAGGATATAAACTTCTTAGAAGTTTATACAATGCTCTGACAGTATGTCGGCAGAAGTTTATCATTCTGATAGCGATGGTGAAGTTCTGATCAAATACTGCAGAGCCGAGTGTACAAGTATGATGCACGACCGTAAAACATATTCATTGACAAACGCAAGAAAGATACAGATTTAATTCACATCAAATTTCAGATACATATTATAATTATAGTTATTAGAATTTTATAAGTTATATATTATTATATTGCGCTTTTGGTTAATGAATCACAACCATTTATTATATTAACTGACAAAGAAAACAACAACAACAAAAAAAGAAATGATTTAATTCACATCTACATTTTGAACTTACAGCCTATATTTTAAACTATTCAGTAAGTAGCATTGGCCTGTAAACCTTTTACCAGTAACATCTTAGACCACTGAAGGAGTTTTCTCCGAAGACCAGGTTTTATTCACTTTCATCAAACCGTTTTACCCCATCGCAGCCTTTTCAAGCTATTGTTTAGCTTGCTATTCAGTAAGTAGTTGTCCCTTTGTTTTTCTTCTTCAAAATGTGTCAAGACTTGCTATTTCAATTTTCCTATTTAAATGAAACATTATAACATTTTGCATACCGAATCAAATGCCGTTTTACTATGTGAGCATGGCTGATTATGTGTTGTTACCCCTTGCTCAAGTTTTCAAAACCTATAGATTTTTAACTATTCTTAATTTTTTTTTTAAATAAAAAAGACATATTAAACCCTTTGGCTTAACAAGCAATGTTACACTACCCTGCTAAAATGAAAATGAAAAAAAAAGTTTCTTGTTTCAACTAAATAATAACGAAAAACAAGGCATTAAGTGGGATTGAGGTGATTTAAACTTTTAAGATTTTGTCTCTCTAAAATAAAAAGGCGTATAAAAACTGTGCAAAACACGTTTTTCGACTTAAACATAGCTTAATGTACTTCTTTTGTAAAGTTATGTATCTCCAATTCACAAGCTATACTTATAACAAGGATTTTGAATGTCATTCAGACAATACTATGAACAATGGAGTGAAAGTTGGTTGCTTATTCTTAACCTATGCATATAAATATTGCCATTTTAGATGCTACCCCACTAAAAAAAAATTTTTTTTAATCACATGATAATAATAGTTTTGATATTAAAACCTCAAATATATTATGAGACCAAGCAGCGCCAAATGCAAGAACAGCTGAAGTAACAGTCAAGAAACTTGAAGACTGAAAGAGACAAATTAACTAAACCAACACTGAATAGGCATTATCCCTAAATAAACCGAAAGTAGAGTTGCTTCCCCTGAAAAGCGGTACACAATACATGTTGACAGCTATCCTAAATAAACCGAAAGTAGGTCAATGAGAGTTGCTTCCCCTGAAGTGCGGTACAAAATACATGTTGACAGCTATTTAGGAAGTACTCCTATTGAGACTATATAATGTGATGAAAAACATCACCAACAATATAAAGACAAGTGCAGAAGGCAAGTATAGTTCATGTCTTGCCTACAGAGATGGGAGTGAAGTTTATTAATAGCGTCACTAAACAACCAAACTAAGTAAAGACAGTCCGTAATAAACAAACAAACAAAAAAAATGTTTATTAATAAAAAAGGATCAGCCTCAAAACTGTGCATAAAACATGAGCCTCAAGTTTGACCTGCTGTTCACAAATAGGTTTAAAATATTATTTAACACATAAAAATACTTCTCTCTTTTTTTTTAAATACAACAGAAAAAAAAGCACCAAATTTGCATGCTTAATTAATGTTGTCACTTGTTCCTCATTTTAAATATCTCCCAGCCAACAGTCACGAATTACTTAACATCCGACAATGGGTTTCAAGAAAGTGCATCGTTTCCATATGTTAAAAATGGTGTCAATGTTAAGTTTTTTTGTGCAAAAATAACAAAAAAGGTGTAATTTTTACATCCGCACAAGTACAAAATGGAATGTGACATAAGTTAATATTCAATGTATATAAAATAAAGATTGATTACAAACACACAAGCATACATTAAGAACACACACATACTCCACCTGTTTTAAAACACACATGAAATATCAAACCTCAGAACAGAACATAAAAAACCCTGGGTCTTTATAATTCATACACAGCAATGAATTTTCTTCTTCACAAATAAATACAGGAGGGAAGAAGAAAGGGGGACAACACATACAATTGTTCATTATATATATTTATGGCATTTGAAGCAATGATTGTTATTTACATCACCAGAAAGCGCTTAAGCCTCATAATGTGAAGTCATTTAATAAAATAAATCATTCTCTCAGCTTAAAATCACTGTGCGTCTGTAGTGTTAAAACCCCACTTTCATTGATTCTGGGAGTTCCATTTTCAAGCCACGGGCCATCTTCAAGCGACAAAGAAAAGTAAGGAATCATAATATATTAATTTATTTATTTAATGTATTTATTCAAGATTGATAATAATAATAATAATAATAATAATAATAATAATAATAATAATAATAATAATAATAATAATACAGGATAATTTAAATGCGCATGCATCTCACAAGACAGTGATTTGAGGAGGTGGAGGAGGAGGAGTAGGAGTAGTAGTAGTAGTAGTAGTAGTAGTAGTAGTAGTAGTAGTAGTAGTAGTAGTAGTAGTAGTAGTAGTAGTAGTAGTAGTAGTAGTAGTAGTAGTAGTAGGTTGAGGATGAAACAGGCCGTAAAGCCCTTATGAACGTCCTTTCTCATCTACACTTCGCACTTTGCTTGGGTCTATATGCATGCAATTTTCCTATTTGTATTGGTCATCAGTACAGTGCAGGTTTTCACACATGCACCCATGTACAATGGTGGAACGTGGGGAAGGCGTTTCCAAAAATGATCAAAAGGCAATCAAAAAAACGAAGGTATCTATGCAGTTACTTATTTATTTTACTCGTGCATAATTAATAAAAACATATTTGTATTGCTGTAACTACTAACATTGTAAAGCAAAATACATTGTACATTTTGATTCAACACTATAGCTCCCTGTAAGCTTATAATATACATATGTCCAATCCAATTTGTGTCTAGAATGGCACAGCAAATTATATTGAACTTGAAGGTGGGGATAGGGTGGAGAGGGGGGATTATGTGGGTAAAGTTGCAGGGCAGGGGGAAAGAAGCAAACAATGCTGGTGCACCAAACATTGACATAATATCCAAACTAATTTTGGTCGGAGCCATTCAAATACAAGTGATATGTAAATAAAAATGAAGATCGAGAGAGATTCGGAGCTGTCTGAGATGCAAACAAGAACCAATAAAATACTTATAATTATATGCAATAAATGTCCACATTTTCAATAGACCAATTCGACTCTAAGCTTTTTATAATATCTACACAACTTTCCCATTTATTTTGATTATTTTTAAAACTCTGTTGGGTTTCTATAGATACAGTGATAACTTTAGTTGTACCAAAACTTTGGTGTTTCAATATTGAATCTTTTCAAAGTGATAAAATAATGACCTTTTTAAAAGAACAACCCAAAAATACATGTCCAGTGCAGGGTTTTAAAAAAATGCATTGAAACCCTGTCTTAAGCAAACAGCACATACAGAAAATTAATGAATTCAGTATGTGGAAAAGAAAAGACAAAATCCATCAATGCATTCATAATAAAGCTTGTAGCAATGAGCTCTTATACACTCTAATGCACAAATCCATTCCATGAAGGCTTGTTATCTAGGGACGCACCAATAAAATACACAACAAATTAATAGTCTACTGGACCTGAAACTGTATTTTATGGCATATATAGTCTGTAAACCTGACATTTTCATTCAACATCTTCATTGCAACTGACAAGCATGTCTTGATACCAACCATTGTAAACCATTAAATGTACATAAAAGATCTTCAGCAAAAGCATTAACACATTGCCCGATAATAATTAACTGTTAATGTGATATTAATTTGCATACTGGGTCACGGACCCGGCAAAATACATTTTAACGAAATCCTCCCAATATGTTTAGTCAGTCATTAGTTCTAAATAATTTTTTGTACTTATTAATCTTAACAAAGCTAAACAGATTAAAATCGTTGCTGAATTTTCAAAACCTGTCTCTAAAATTATTTAGTATGAAATATGTTCAGTTTTGGCAATGTCAAAACTCTGAGACGAGATGAAATGTGTCAGTTTCTGATGCCACAATTAATATCTATGGAATGAAGATGCACAGCATTTAATGAAATAATTAATTCATTAAATTATATTAAAGTGGCGCTCATTCGCCTCTTTTGATACCTCAGTATAAAAAAAAATACAACAGCTTATAACACTAAAATTAACAGCTTTCATATAAACAGCAATACTTGGTCAGTATGTGTCGGCATGTTGAGGAATTTTAGGAACCAGCTCAGTCGCCTCTTTTGATACCTCAATATAAGAAAAATACAACAGCTTATAAAACTAAAATTAACAGCTTTCATATAAACTGCAATACTTGGTCAGTATGTGTCGGCAAGTTGAGGAATTTTAGAAACACAAATAACAACTAAAAGACTGATTTCACATCAACAAAGAAAATGTCAGATTTGAAGTCGGCAGATAATATTCAGCATTCAGGGAACATCCAGAAAAACCTTTAAAAAATAAAACAGCTTATATATATATATACCGTATAAACGGATGTTTATAATGAAGTACCCAATACATAGAACAATAGGTCATTTATGACCATGCAAGATGCACAATAAAATTGAATTCTTGATTCTTGCTGTTTAGTCTATTCTAACACACTTCAATATTAAGGGTATCTGAAATGTTTCTTTTTCAATAACGTTTTTTAAGAATCCATCATCATGTGGGTGATCTATTACAACCAGTATGTGCAAATACAAACATATATTGAATGTACTCCCCCTTCCTTCCCCCCCCCCTCCTCTCTTCCCCCCACACTCTCTCCCCCTACTCCCCTCGTAGGAGTGCCGGGAGTTTCGGTATAAATAGTATCCCCATTTTCTAGAAATTTAGTGTTTAAATTCCCACTGTCGCTGTCTTTTTTCTTTGTTCTTTCTCATTCCCACTCTGTTCTATAAATCTATTATACTATCTTCTTCGCTGGACAAGTCACCTATCTTTTTTCTTGAAATCTCTTCCAAAACTCCTGATTTGTGTATGAGGTCTGTTGGGCCAGCTTGGGACTATTGGACACTTTCT
This sequence comes from Oncomelania hupensis, assembly GCA_036898135.1. Taxonomy (NCBI): domain Eukaryota; kingdom Metazoa; phylum Mollusca; class Gastropoda; order Littorinimorpha; family Pomatiopsidae; genus Oncomelania; species Oncomelania hupensis. The sequence continues at coordinate 25,736,622 of CM072516.1, forward strand.
GCCAAATGGTCACTAGGGCTACCTATGATATTATTATTTAGCAACATAGGCATTTTATATGGTTGTGTTTTGTTGATATTGTATAATGATGTTTATATTCTATTTTGTTTTTGTAAACGGGGGTTCGAAAAGTTAGAGTATAGCCTCAGCGTCCCCTGCGTGGGAAGCCTTTATTGTAAAGTGACCGGCTGGTGGAGTGCCTTCAGTGTTACCACTAGGGTTGTTTCACTTTCAGCAGATCTTTCATACGGATCAGGGGTAAACAATGAATAACTAACTAACAAACATGAATGGCCCACTGACTGGAAAACAATAGTGCCATATATCACTAGTATAACGTAACTGTGAAATACGGAGTAATATGCTTTCATGTTGCAAGACAATCATAGCCCAACTGCTGGCAAACAAAATATATGTAACATCCGCAAGATACATATCCTTGAAATAAATTTAAAAAGTGATTCACCCCATAATTAAACGATTCACAGTAATTATGCATATTACAATTAACTACAACGATGTCAGCTTTGTAATTTCCCAAATTCAAGCCTCATTGCAAACATTACGTAAAGCTATCTTCTATGCATGTCAAGCTGTTTATGTTCACTTCTGGGAAGAAGGGTTCAGGGGATGAGATGATGTAAGAATATAACTACAAAGCTGCAATTACATTTTACTGTAAGGTTGGGCGTGAAGATCGTGTCGGGGGGAGGAGGTGTGAGGGTAGGACGAGTACTTTTAGCTTTGATGTTGATGTTTGAATACTTGCATAATGCGTTTTCTCCATGCTATGGTAGCATGCTCAGCTCTGGTAACTTTGTGTTCCTGTACAATCTCTTGCAGGGATCAGACTTGGTAGCTTTGCTTTACTGTATATACTCTCTGTGCAAGGAAATACAGGGACATTGAGTCTGCTGTCATGAACATTTATGTCCACCGACTAAAGAATGTGTGTCAACGTAATGTTTTATAATAGGCATCGCACGTCACCCCAACTGTGAACAAAACAAGAGATAAAATTGTCTGGAAACAATTGCTGTAGAAAAGTCATTATGTTCCCATAAATAAAGCATTGAAGTGGTTAGAAAAGCTATAACTGCACTATTTTACGTCTTTGGCAAGAGAACGTATCCTTCATTGGTAAAACATGGGTATGACTGTCTCAAAGGGGCAATTATATATAGGTTAAAAAAAGGCTATACAACACAACATTTCAAATGGACTTCCACAAAACTGTAATGTAAATTTGAAAAAATAACGAAAATGTTCCTTAACTGGCAAAGCAACAGTAACAATCCTTAACTCTGTAACAGTACTTTACAAATAAAATGTAACTTAGGCAATGTAATATTATCAAATATAACAGCACAAACATACAGCTTCCTTATCCGTAACTATTAAAAAAAAAAAGCTTTGTCAGTTGATGATGGCTGCCAGGGCAAAAGATAGTTGCATGTAAATGGATGTCAGATGGGCGCTTCTGCATTAAAAACAAGTCCTGTTTTCGTCACGAATCCAAAGATGAGGAAACTTCACTTTGACAGGTCATAAACAGTATGTAAAAGAAAGTCAAAACAATTCTTGGAATACCAACCAGTCAACATAACGTGTATGAACTTAAAAAGAATATAATACAGCACAACTTGTATAAATCTTAAAGAATATGTATAACACCACTTGTAGGAATTTTAAAGAACATAATTATATAATACCACTTGTAGGAATTTTTAAAAAAAATCAATCGTAATTGCTCTTAAAACAATTTGTCAATATGACTTGTATGACCTTCAGCCATTCACACTTGTCAAACTTGTCGACCACTTTTCAGTAGTTTTTGCGCTTAACTTCAACACTTGACCATTTCAATTCACAATAAAACCATAAATCACATGCACAGCATAAATAAACTAGGTTAACATTGGTATAAAGCTGATGTTCTTTATCCAGTAACGCAAGGCTAAGACAGCGAACAAAATATTTGTTTCTTGTAGTTCTTGTTCTTTGTTTTTGCAACAGTTTTTTTTCCAGTAAAGTACGTTTTTTTAAATCTTAAACTGGAAGATTTTTATTAATGGAAATCCACGGGAAAATTCTTGTAAAGTTGTTGAATGAATTATATGATTTACAGGAAGAATTTTTTTTTCCCGTTGAATGAACATTCACATGAAGATTTTTGTTGAAAGAATAGTTGCTTGACTTGAAGATTGTTTGTGGATATGTTTTTCACATTGTATTTCCACATGTTTTTTTAATTGTTTTGTTTTTGTCGAATGAACATTCTTGTGAAACTTCTTCATCAACACTCGCTTCCAGAGAATCTGAAGGGGCTGAAATACACATGTCCATCCGACGACGTTCTCTTTACGGAAGGTGTGTGTCCATTGGGCACTCCGTTAGCACACGTGTCTTGCGATGGAGCGCCAGTCTTTTTGTTCAGGTTAGGCAGACTACTGTTAACACATGAGTCTCTTTCCACTCCAGAAGTTTCTACCCCTGGCATAGTTACGTCAGTCATCCCAGGTCGAAACTTGAGGCACGGGACGCTGGTGTGAGATGGGGAAATGTCTGGCATTTCCCGCCGACGATGGGTGGGGCTGACGTCTGTCAGGGATGGAGACTGTCTGGAGCCGCTGGGCAGCTGGGTGATGTCTCGAGGTTTGTTCACTGCGTTGTTGATCAACACGCGCTCCGAGTCCGTCTGCCTCATGGGGATGACGGGCTGTGCTTGCGGACGCACATGCACAGTGCCGATAGTCACATTGCCCTCAGTATCTACAAAGTCTTCATCTTCATCATCCTCATCGGTGTAATTATCATCAGGGACAGAGGTATGGTTGACCGGTCCAACCCCCACCACATGTCCTCTCTCCTCTTCTTCGCCTTCTTCCACAGCCTCTTCTTCCCCGTCGACGTTATCGCTGTCTGCCCAACCATCACTGCGGTTGTCCCCAAAATCCGAGTTAGACACATGATACACCGCCCTCTGTCTCGACAGGGACTCCACAGACAGAGCTGCCAGGTGATCTAGATCAGGTTCAGCACCACTACTAACCCTGCTTCCCCCTTCTTCCTCCTCCTCTTCTATGGTGCCTCCGTTGTGTCCAGAGTCTTCAGATGCTGTGGAATACCTCTTCACCTCTGCGCTCACCCTCAAGTTATCGCGACAATATTCGGACACAAACTCGCTGTCTACCACAGAACAGTCCACAACTTCAGACAGGTCACCGACAATCCCGTTGGTTTCTGGAGGTGGCAGAAGTTGCTGCGGCCCTGGTCCGTTGGAGGACCGGATGGTGGAGGACCGAGAAGATTTGCGGTTGTTGTTGGAGGTGTCCGTAGACAGGCGACTGGACGTGGCGCCATCAGAGGAGCTTGGGCCTGAACTGCTGAACCTGTGTCCATCTGCAAAAGCAGGCAGCGAACAAGAAATTAAACAGCCGTACAGACTGACAAATTATGTATATATCTATAGCAGTATCAAATTTTGTTTGTCAGATTAACTTCAGTTATTTACTTAATTAAATATAGGAAGTCTTCAGAGGAAGTTTTATTTTTCTATTCAAATTTGTACACCAACTTAGGGTGTCTTGGCGTAGGTATCCGGTTTTATGATGTTTTAGAGTATTCAATGTTGTGTGTGCCATCAGAAAACTAATGGATAAATGGAGATTGTGCTGGCAAATTCAGTTCACAAACATACAGAACACGAAAAAATTGCGTCTATGGTCAAAAGAATAGCTAATCAGCAATAAGTGCCATCTCGGGAAAACCAAGAATTATGTCTCAACCAATTCAAATTTTAAAAGTCTCTGCTACCCATTACCTTTGTGCAAGAAGGGTCTAGCAGAGTTGCTAGAAGAGTCACCACAGCCAGGATGCTTCTTTTTGCCCCTCAGGAATCTCGACATCACATTGCCAGATGAAGAGGGATCTTTAGAGCCTGAGGCCGAAGACCCGCCATAACGTACTCTCAGGCAGTCTGGCAACCACTCTGTGTGTCTGACCAAGCGGCGATACTCTTTCTGAACCTGCGTGAAGATGCGATATTTGGTTATAGAATGGTGAATGATGGCAACAGGATAAAATTGTCTACTTTAAGTTTGAATCTAGAGGGTAAAAGTACAAATACTGCGATAATTATGATGTTACACTTGTTTTTTAACCAGTAATTAGAAGCAATTTTACACTAAAAACAGATAACGGCTATGTAATACTGACCAGTACTGCATCCACATACATTAAAACAAATTACTAATGAAGATGAAAGTATGAAAGCGCTGAACTTGGAGTGGTATAGAACGATTAAAGGGAGCTAACAACTGTAAAACACCAATATGAAGTAACTTTCCTCTTGAAATATTGTTGCTTCCCTTATTTCCAGTTATAAAAATTAAACTGACATAACTGACTGAGTAATTTTAGGTAAAAGTTGTAAGTGTCTTTGTAGGAAATAAAATGAAATAAGCATATTAGCACTACTCTTTCTCAATGGTAACAAGCTGCAATTTATAGGTTGTATGTTTATCAGTTTATAGTCCCCTCTCTTCCCGTAAGGATTTTCAGAGAGGTTTTATAGGTGTTTATAGGTTGTACAGCAGCAGGGCATTTTATATTTAATTTTTACTGCAGCACAAGTAAATTTCACAAAATTATTTTTAAACTTGTACTGGTGTGTGTATGTATACATGTATATGTGAGCAAGCCCAACACAATTCTATGTCTTCTTAAACAGAGCGCACAACTCCTTGCGATGGTGTACTCAGGGCTTTTTGAAGGAAGGAACACCACAATCACGACAGTGTGAGTTGGCTGTTACCTTTTCATTCAGCAGGCAATGGAAGAGGAAGATGAAGAGGCCTTGGAAGCAGTTGAGGATGGTGAAGATGTAGGAGAAGACGAGGGTGTGGTAGACATTGTCCAGGTACAAGATGCCAAACACCCACGTCAGGCCTAGCAACACCACCAGCACCGCTGCCCCTTTGATCCACGACCTGCACAAAACAATAGCAATTCTCAGTTCAGTGCAATGAGCTATATGTGTTTAATTCTTTATTGTAAAAACAGCAGTATAAAATCCAATTCAATTCTGTGTCATTAAAAAAAAAAGTATAAATTTTCAGTAGATAACAAAACAACAGTGTTCTATCATACAAAAAAATTGTTGTTGTATCAAATTTTTATTCATCAGATTAACATAAGTTGTACTGATCACAAAAAAATTGGTAATTCATCAGTTCAACGCCTTAGGTAATCAAGGAATTTACAGTTCGCCATAGTTTAGTTTCACAACCTTCATCGCCACCATTTTCTCCACGATCTCCTGGGCTGACTGCACATTTTCAATCTAAATTTTCTACTTTATGATTACATCCCTCAATAACAAAACGAATAATGAATCAACTAGCTTACCAAAAGTAAAATATTATAATTTGGGGATTGGCATTAATATATTCAGAGAAAATTATTGCATTCTATTTGTTTGTATTTCACTGAAAAGTATAAATTGAAACCAACATTTGCAAACCATACACATGCAATAGAAAATATATTTCTACATATTTATTTACACAAACACTCATGTGCTGTGAAAGACATAAATACTAACTTAAGGAGCAAGACTTTTTAAAAAATGTTTAACTGGTGAACATAAAAAATTAACGATTAAAAAAGAAAAAGATCCAAAAACAAATTCTAAAATTGTAACCACCAATGACTACATACATTCATGCTCATGACCCAAGAACAAAAAAAAACACACAACAGGTGATAATCATACAACACGCAACACAAGTTCTGAAAACAAATGCACATGTAATACGTGTAAGTCCTCAAGCCAACGCCTAACGGTTTCCCCTAAAGGAGGAAAAGCGTCTCGCTATGCTTCTAAACAGGTCGTTCACCAGTTCCTGAAGACCCAAAATTATGGAAACTTAGCCAACACACTTCAAGCTGTGCAGTATATGAGGGGAAAGAGCATTAAGTGCTGCAGAGCTGACATCTACCTCATCAAAAGATCACTTGATATTTAAAATGTGTACTGTAGGTCAGATGATGCCACCAGAGGTTGCAAGTGAGCAACTCCAGTGGCTTGAGTTAGGTCCTTTCCAAAATCACAAAGCGCTTTACACAAACAAATGTAAACACAACATGCGTACATTGGTCAATAACACGCAACCACATATACATCTCAACACCAAAAATAACTAACAACACTCATTCATGGCGCCTAAGAAAAGGCCTCTCTAAAAAGATGCGTCTTCAAGTTCGTTTTAAAAGACGCTAGTGAAGGACTGTGACGGACGGACCGAGGTAGCGAGTTCCAGGTCTGAACGGAGAAGAAACTGAAAGCTCTACCACCGTGTCTCACTCACCCTGTGGTATTCTGGTACACGGAACATCCTTTCATCTGCAGAGGAGCGGAGAGACCGAGAAGGAACATAGACAGTCAAAAGTTCGGAAAGATAGCTAGGAGCAGTTCCAGAGATGATGTGGTAGCAGAGACATGAGGTTTTATATTTAATTCGTTGTTCAATTGGGAGCCAGTGTAGCTTTTCAAGGAGAGGCGTGCAATGCTGTGATTTCCGGGCTTTGAAGATGAGTTTAGCTGCAGAGTTTTGGACTTGCTGAAGAGGTCTAAGGACTTTCTGTGTGCAACCTACAAGGAGTGAATTACAATAATCCAATCTAGACAGAATGCATGCGCTAACTAGTGTTTTTGTTGCTTCTTGTGTGAGATACTGTCGAATGGAGCTTATGCGTCTAAGTTCAATGTATGCAATCTGACAAGTTTTTGCAATTTGTTGCTGCATGGAGAGATCCTGATCGAGAAAAAACCCAAAATCGCGAACAGTGTCAGAAAAAGAAATAGAAGTAGTTCCAACAGTGATAGTTGAGGGAAGAGAAGAGGGGTCTGCAGATGACGGAGAAACACGGAGGGCCTCAGTTTTGTTATCATTTAGCTTGAGACGGTTGTTTGACATCCAAGATTTTACCTCACTGTATTGGCCAGCGCCTTGAGCAGCTCTTGGGGCTGGTAAAGCGCTATAAAAGAATTATAAAAAAAATTAAAACTAATACAATATAATTATGTGTTGAGACAGGAGTGAATAAATTATGGGAGTGGTAGTGATGGGGTGTGAACAAACTGTGTATGTAGCACATAATATTGGAGGGAGGGGAGTAAGGATGGCGAGAGAGAGAGAGAGTAACCTTTCCAATGGAAATAAAAATCACATAAATACTTGTGCTGGTGCACAGAAAACTTGACAAACAACATCAACAACCAAAGCAATGAAAACTTTACTGTAAAAAACCACATTCGAAACTTTCTTTCAACCACTGTAACTTAACATTTTGCACTGCAAATGTACAGACGTTTTTGCACTCTGCAAAACATTAGGCCAAGCACCATTAAATACACACACAAAAACTCAAATATATAGAGCTAGGGTTAGCAATTTGACATGTGCGGCCCTTGTATGCAAATGAAAATGTGCATACGTTGTTCCGAAAATTTGCGTATGCCGTCAAATGATCGTATATAAATATATTTTAAAACATTTGCAATTTGCATGGCTCTTGGTGTTTAATAACCAAAAACATCAAAACAATAAAAAATAATAATATATAAAAAAAAATTAATTTGTGTACTTTTTTTTATTATTACTATAACAATACTAAATACAGAGTAAAAATGCTGTTGTAAGCAATTTGAAAAAAAAATGCATTAACATTTTTTCTTTAAAATTACATTAATTAAAATACCCCATTAAGAGGTTATAGAAGTGGAGGGGAGTAGAGAGAAATGGCGTTCAACCCAAGCATTGTAAAGGCCATATCCAGCAAAATTACAAGCAAATAAAATTATTATTTTTAAAAACAAAACAAAGACAACAACCACTTTTAATTAATTAACTTCTTTTGATCTTTGATCAATTCATCTTTAAAAAAACAACAAAAAACCCCACTTAACAAACATAGCGCTGATGAACCTAGACAATATAAAGACACGAGAAAAAATTGTAATGAAATGAAACTCTATATATAAGGTAAAAAATTGCCGGTAACAAATGTGTAATAACAACATAATACACAACAGTGGCATGTCACAGCAAAAACACAGCCATGTACAACGCAAACTCATGATCATGAACACTGCTCACTGTCTCTCTTCTCTGGTGGTTGTGGCACAGTTGAGCAGCTCCAACTGGTCAATGCTGGCGTACAGGTGAGTGGAACCCCCACCCCCTCCGCTATATGTCCCACTCGCGCTGCCACCCCCGATGCTAATATTGCTATAACGTACGCTGTCGATGCTTTGGTAGCCATCGTTCCTTCAGACCCAAGCAGCACGCACAGAGTGAAAGAACATTGCTTTGTTAACAGGTCTCTGGACCTACCACATCAATAGGATTTAAGTACATAGCACTAAGTATGAACTTTTCAAAGTAGCGATAAGCCTTTGACAAACTCTGTAATCAATTTAACCCACACTGAAAAAGAAAATAATCTGCAAAAATGTTCAGTTTGCTTTGATTGCTTTTAAACTCAAAGTATTGTCCACAGTTAGGAAGAGCTTTACTTATAACAAAACTAAGTGGCAACGTTGATTAATTGTAACTGCTGAAAGCTATGTAAAATAATATAAACTTAATGTGTACGTTGAAATTAGTTATCTACGGCAAAGGTCAATGGATAAGATAAAGAGTCAATGTAAAATCACTCAGTAGAGAACACGCTACAGACAAAGTACAAATCTGGTAAAGAAGGTGACAAACTGTACCAAAACTGAACATTTACGATTACACGTATAGAAGACTATCATCAAAAATATAAACCATGCAAGACTACCATCTAATGAAGCTAAATTAATCCTCATATACCTCATAATAAATCGCAACTCAACACCAAATGTAAATGAGGTATATAAGACAAAACAAAATACAATTTCAGAGGAAGAAATATTCCGATAATTAAATCAAAGGGCAACACTTGGATTTCGACACCAAAAACATATACAACCTCAACAAAAATAAAATCCTCAAATTAAAGTTCAGGCGAATTAACTACACACGTATAAAATGTAAAATTATAACCACTCCAGTAGTACAATAATCAAAGATAAAGAAAGGGGGGGTAACTGAAAAGGAAAGATGGAGGAAGGCAAAATAAACACCCGGAGAAGTGGTGAAAATGGGGGATGAACCTGAACAAATCACTTCAGATTAAAGGAAAGGAAAATAAAGTTAAGCCCACGACCAAAACAAACTCAATATTTTAAATAACAAAACAAACACACACAAAAAATAATGAAAACTTAAAAAAACAAAACCACAGGAATATACATATAGGAGAGGAAAATACTGAACAGGAGTGAGTTTGCTAGGAAAAATACCAAAATAGTTTGCAGAGGAAGAGTGAAAGAGGTAAGAAATGAAAACAATAGCACACCAATCAAAACAAAACAAAACCAAAACAAAAAGTAACAACATTACAACGTCAATATTTTTCCTTACGGGATTTGAGGCTGGTGGTAAATGTGTGCTTCCTGAACTTCCATACTATACCCACTTCCAGACCCACTAAGCAGCATGGATAAAAAAACAACAGCAAAATTCATCAACATGCCATATTTGTTTGTGGGGTTTTGTGTGTGTGTTTTTTTTAAAAATAACTCCATACTTCACTAGTGTACGTACTCTTCTCGCTCAAAATACCAACAACAACAACAATAAAAAGTAGCCAAAAGAAAACTGGTAAATGAAAAATGAAGAAAAGCCAAATTCACCAATATGTTATGCTTTTTTGTTTCTTCCTATTCTTTGTGCGGGCTACCCTCGCGCATGATAAACACACAAAAAAACCGAGTGGAAAGAAAATGGACTACTGAAAACTGTTTTTTTCCCCATAGGCATTGCAATTGCAAAAGAAAAAGGAATCTGAAAGAAAATTGATTAAAGGTAACTGTTTTTGATGTACATTGCAATGGAAAAAAGGAAAAGGAATCTGAAGGAAATGGTTGATACAATCATTTTTCTAAGGTAGCCTGCAGCTGGTAGTCTTTTTATTTTTTTTTTATTTATTTATTTATTAATGTTTAAATTAATTTTTTTTAAAGTTTGTATCTGTTACATAAGTCACTTCAAAAGACATTCTGTTGTCATGCAGGATCTGAAAAGTCGCTGCAGACTTTTATTCAATGAAAGCAAAAAGTGCATTTATTAATTCAAGTTATCAAAAAAACATGTCATCAAGTCGAGTTTAGTTTTCAAGAAAATTGGTTCTGGTTTCAAATTTGAAAGGGTTGAAGGGTCCTGTTTTTAGGTCCTAGGTGGCATTGCACTGCAACTACTCTAAAAGAAAGCGACATGAAGAGCAAGCAATCATGGGCATACCCCAAACTGTACGGATGTATGTGTGGACTGGTGGGAGGGGAGAAAGGAACACAATTTTCTTTTTTAAATTTCTTATTCTTACTACTACGAAAACAACTATATGAGTGTACAAGAAGAACCGCTGGATAAAAAAAAATGACCTCATTTTTTGTGGTACTGTTTTCTGTCTCATTGAATGGGACATTCCGGAATGCTGCACCATGACGTAAATGGCGATAGCGAGCATGACAATATTGATCTGCAAACAGAAACACACAAATAATAAAAGAATAAAAGAATAAATAAATAAATAAATAAATAAATAAATAAATAAATAAATAAATAAAATGGAAATTCCAACAGCATGTGTTGATTTATTTAATATTTTCTATACTATTTTTTTAAAATAGAAACATGTATATCTTATTTACTATGTATTCTACAAAAGTATGAACAGATTTAGACTATGTGATGTATTTTTACACTTGGCTACATATTTAGGTTTGAACTATTTTGTTCACAAACTTAATTAATTCCAGCTCCTGCTGACAAAACGTAAACATATGGTTTTATTTACATTCCTTTTTGTTCACTTTAGCCCCCCTCCTTCCCTCTCTCCCCCACCCTCCCCCCCATAAAAGAAGCTCTTATTACATAAATAACTGTTTTTTTTCCTTGTTGCATGAATCAATTCATGATTATTCATGTATTTATGCATACGCTTATTTACGGCCTACACAGGGCAAAACAGCAGTCAAAGGGTAATTGTCTGAAATTTTCTACCTGGAAGTAAGACAAATATATGACATTACCACAATGACCGCCATTGCAGGACCAACGAATGACCAGATGAATCCTCGTTCTGTTGTCAGCCAGCAGCTGAAAATGAAACCATAAAATATAATTTGATTTCTTAATTTTTATATCAACATTCTTTAATAGCGCTTTTTCCAGCTCAAGAGCTGCTCAAAGCACTGACCCATACAGGATCTAACTCAATACAGGATACTCCAATACAGAATCGAACTCAAGCCGCCCGAGGCGCCCACTTGTAACCTTTGGGCGCGACTGAGCACAACCCTGGGCGACCGGGGATGGTCGTGCTGGGTGTATTTGTGTAGCCAGCATTCACCCGTCTAGGACATGAGCGCCAGGATCTTTTAAAGTCCATGTGATAGAATGCGTGCGTTCACAGACTAAACACCCCCCTTCCCCCCCTCAACAAGTTTATTCTCTCATCTGAAGAAGTAGGGTGGCTCAAGGTAATCCTCTCTCTCTCTCTCTCTCTCTCTCTCTCTCTCTCTCTCTCTCTCTCTCTCTCTCTCTCTTTCTCTCTTTTTTCCCCTTTCTTTCCTTGTTTTTTTAAACTCTAGGTTATCAACGGGCTCTGAGCCCCTGCCTGTACAGGCTGCAATGATATTGCCTGACATCCCAGTACAATAAATGCGCCACTGAACTCCCCAATATCCGCAGCACAAAATGGACCATAAAGAAGAAGTAATAATTATTACAAGGATATCAGCTGCTGAAAATAACACAATAGATGAATAATTATTGCATTCCAAATGCATGTTCCTTCTGAATGCAAAAGACAAAAAACAACAACAACAACAACAACAACAACAACAACAACGATGAGCTTTGTCGGTCAGGCTCCGCTGGGTTTGTTTGTGGTTTGCATGTGCATATACTCTAAGGGAGACAAGCCATTTATAAAAATAGTACATGACATTTTGAACTCTCGGACTCAACGTTTAGATTCAAACTGTGAAAATGTTAAGCACCAAAAAAAAAAACATAAACATATAAGCAAAAAATTAATCTGTTCTAGACCTCAGACTTACTGGAATTCAGTGCCATATCCACCAGGGAAGACAGCAGCCGACACAGCCACAATGATGGTGGGAACGCCGTAGCCGAAGATGTAATACCACACCACTCGGGAGCGCTCCGACTCAAACACCTCTATCAGCATAACGTACAGCTGCACTCCTTCCAGGCACATCCAAGCAAACGCCGCCAGGAAAAAGAAATGCAGGATGCCTGCGATGATGGAGCATAACACCTGTTAACAGAAAACAAAGCCATTAGCGTTCCATAAAATTTACAAATACAAATGTATCTGGACACGCGAGCGCCTATGCCTGTGGCCACAGGCATAGGCGCTCGCGTGTCCAGATACAAGCGCCTGTGAAATGTATGTATTCCTTCATTACTTTATATTATTACTACTACGATTTTCTTTTCTTTTCTTTTTTTTTATATATTTTAAGTCTTTGTTTTTGTAAATGTGAATTTCTATAATGAACGTGTATATGTTCTATGTCATGTGCAGATGTGCACTGATCATGTGTGCATATATGTGTATTCTTTTGTTTAGCTGTGAGCTTGCCCGTTAATGGGTGTGTTGGTGTGTGGGTGTGTGCATGTGTGTATTGTATAGTATAACCGACACCAAATTTTCACTACATATTTGTATGAATAAATGTTTATTGATTTGACTTGACTTGATTTGACTTGACTTGATTTGACTTGACAATTTCATTCACAGCATCAAAGGAATAAAAAAATGTGTGTGTGTGTGTGTTTGTTTGTTTGTTTGTTTGTTTGTTTGTTTGTTGTTGATGTTGACAAAGAGTACAATGCAACAATGTTTGTTATTTAAATCAAACACTTCCATACATACGCACAAAGGTTGTTTTTTTAATTTTCTCTTCCCTCCCCCCTCTCCCACCCTCACTACCCCACCTTCACCCCTCCCCCATCGTAAGTTATCCTGATCAAGAAAGCTATGCTAATGATCGTTGGGGTTTCATAAATAGAAAGATAACGATGATCATCAGCTGACCTCTGGAAAATAGCTCACTCACCAAGAAAAAAATTAAAAAAACGATGATTGTTTGTCTGTATATTCCCCAATGCACACAACATTCTCTGAGATTTGATGGACAGCTAGCTGGAGAAGTGGGGAAAAATTACATAGGCTAACTGGCTTATAAGAGAAAGCTAGCGGACAGGGCTAAAAGCAGTTTGAGATAAATGAACACTTAATTACTAGTCACAAGCCCAACAATACGTACCGGTGGATCAGTCTGCTGTACACCAGTCACCAACACAATTTGCGATATCATTAGGCAGAACACCAGATGCTTGTGGATAGTGTTGCGGTCACAGTCCAGGCTCCTGCAACACACACACACACACACACATACCCCCCAAAAAAATTAAGAAAACGATAAAGCGTATATACAATTAATATTTGATGGACCTGATTTACCTATGTCAATTTCTGGGAAGGAAAGATGTTTCTAGAGGAAAAGCTAGCTAAATCTCCAAATTTAAACAGAAAGCATACCATGCTGATTCCTTTACATAATAACTTTTCTAAAGTTGGAATTGTATCCTGCCACAGCCAAACTGGCACCCATCAAAATTGGTCAGATCTGAGCCGGAGAAATAAGATGTCTCAAGCTTGCTGGATATGTCAGTGCTTTTAAGTGGATTTGATGACTTCCCATGCAATCTTTACACTATAGGCCAGTGCATGTCCACTAAACAAGCGATCTTGACGCTAGCCGAGTGTTAGAAATCTGTCAAGAATAGGCTGTGTGCGTAGGCGCATACCTTTAACAGCCGGAGAATTGCTTTCGGGCCTTTTGCCTAAGTAACCTTAGCAACAGCCTGAGAGCAGTAAAAGGCCCACTGTGCTTCGTTTGGTTGTTTTATTCACAATAGAAAAGTACACGCAATATGTAATAATAATAGTAATAATAGTAATAATAATAATAATAATAATACTAATAATAATAATAATAATAATAATAATAATAATAATAATAAGGCCAAAAAAGTGTCTGTCTCCGGTAACATAGGAAAAAAATAGGGGTCGGTAGGTTGGCTTCTTCTTCTTCTTCTAATGGTAATAATGAAAACAACAACAACAACAACATAATAATAATAATAAATAAATAATAATAATAATAATAATAATAATAATAATAATTTTTAAAATTAATAATAATAATAATAATAATAATAATAATAATAATAATAATAATAATAAGGCATCAAAATGTCCATTTATGGTAACATAGGAAAAAAATAGGGTCAATAGGTCAGCTTCTTCTTCTTTTTTTTTTTTTTTTTTTTTTTACATTTAAAACCTTTTCTACCTTGGGTGCGATATTTTTGTGGCTTTTTAAAAAAATTTTCCAGATGATCCCAAAAAGGTTTAAGATTGGGCCAAAAAATTAGGGTCGGTGGGGATACCGTAAACAGACATAATGTTTTTGGCCTAATAATAATAAGAGATTTATAAGGCACTTTTCCTAGTAGGGAACAGCTCAAAGCGCTCCCTCATGCATTCACACACTCAAGTGCAGGGTTGTTTAAGAACTACATTGAATAACAGATCGGGATTAACCCAAGAAAAAGTCAAACATCCTGGGTAGGAAAAGATCCACTTACTTGAAGCAAGCAAATGTCACCCAGCTCAACATTAGGCAGATGATGGAGATGGTACACCCAATGTACATTATCAGCTCCAGAGAAAAGCGAGCTTTGTCAGATATCTTGAACAGAAAAAAAAAAAAGCAATGATCGATCCACTATTACTGCATACAACTACACTAGGACCTACAATTTGATGGACACCAATTAAGTAAAGTCAAGCCTGGAACAACCTGGAGCCCAAATCTATTTTATCATTACTTCATTTCATTTATTTATTTATTTTCAACATTACTTTTTTTCTTTTTGGAGATGGGGTGTGAGGTATGAAGGATGGGGAAGTGGCGGTTGACGACTAAGACACTGCATGAAATTTATATTTATGTCAGCAAGTTTAGCAAGTCTCAATTCGAGAGCAGAAATCACTCAATCCTGTACTCTTAACTTAATGAAGGGAAATTATGCAAGAACCGGGAGGAAGAACTCTTTGCATCAATTCAGTTTTGAAGTTACTTTTACTGAGTTACCTCCCTGTAGTAGGGCCATAAAACGGCTTTGAACACCTTGTTTCATTATTTCAGTGATGAAGAAATTCCAATAACTCAAAATACTAGAAATGTTTTAATTTATTTTTAAACGTGGCTGGGGGTTGTGTTTTACGTTGAGAAAGAGAGGAGGTTACTGCGTGTGTATGTGTGTAAGAAAGGGAGAGAGAAAAGTATAGGGAGATTGTATGCCTGATGTGCAATCTTAGCTCACCTTGTATAAAGTGTTCCATGTTTGGTTTAATTTTGTTCTCCTGCGCTGTGGTCATGCTTAGGCTATTTGTTTGGAAATGTTTACGCGCTTAATAAATGTTCATTTATTAATTCATTATCCGATCCCTACTTTTTAGAAACAATTATGCTCCAGTAAACACACAAATGAATAAAACTTTGTATAAACCCTAAAGGTGGGTGATGTGCAACGATCTAAGGATCTCGCTACTAACCAATAATGTTGCTCCGGTGATGTCCATGAGAACGGCAAAGCAGGTGAGGTGGCTGCACTGACAGATGGTGTGCGTTTTGTTGGTCTCCACCAGCCAGCAACCTTCCGTTGACCACATCCTGAACACAATTTCAAATCACACATTTGTTTTCTCCCCAAAAGCATTGATAAATTGAATGGCACAATGGCATCGTAGATAGAGCAACACGTACCTGTTTCCACATTTAAATTTATGTGCTATCAATCTGGTTATATTACAAGAAATTTAGATTCAAATATTTTCGTTTACAACAAGGATGGTAAAGAGAAAACTGTGAGATAGCAGATTTGCATGGGGTCAAATACTTGCGCAATTCTCAAAGCACACGCTCGATCCTGTTTCACGATCCTGTTTCACGATGGGGAAACCAGACTGCTTAGTAGTTAATTGTCTGCTGTAAATTCTGCAAAGAATGTATTTTACCAGATCTGGGACTCCTAACTCTAGATCTAAGCCTGACCCTAGCTCACAATCTGCGTCGATGATGGGCATTCATTGATAAGTGTATCTTTGGAGACTAAACTCAACCATTACCAGTGGAGTATTCTTTGTAACTGGTTGAAAAGAAACAACAACAAATATATACAAGCTTAATTGTTATTTTAGAGGTTGTGGATCTGAGACCGTTTCCTCAACAACAACAAATATATACAAGCTTGTTATTTTAGAGGTTGTGGATCTGAGACCGTTTCCTCACCAACAACAAATATATACAAGCTTGTTATTTTAGAGGTTGTGGATCTGAGACCGTTTCCTCAACAACAACAAATATATACAAGCTTTGTTATTTTAGAGGTTGTGGATCTGAGACCGTTTCCTCAACAACAACAAATATATACAAGCTTGTTATTTTAGAGGTTGTGGATCTGAGACCGTTTCCTCAACAACAACAAATATATACAAGCTTTGTTATTTTAGAGGCTGTGGATCTGAGACCGTTTCCTCAACAACAACAAATATATACAAGCTTGTTATTTTAGAGGTTGTGGATTTGAGACCGTTTCCTCAACAACAACAAATATATACAAGCTTGTTAGTTTAGAGGTTGTGGATCTGAGACCGTTTCCTCAAACGTTTTACTGACAGTGGGCATTGGCCATTCCACTGCTTCAATCAGTATAATGGTGGTCATTGAACTCTCTCTCTCTCTCTCTCTCTCTCTCTCTCTCTCTCTCACTCTCTAACTCTGAGATACACACAAGCACAAAAACAAATAGTAATTGTTTTTCTTTAAAAAAAAAATATGAAGCTAAAACTACACACCCTTTTGTATTATCCCAGAAGGAACATTTAGGATTTTCTACAGATTCCACCTGTAAGAACAAAAAAGAACAAAAAAAGAACACACAAATTATTAGAAATCAGATTAAATAATTGTTTCATATAAATTAAGTTCAGAAAATGTGGGTAAAATATCAAGTACAAGAATCTGGTTATAATAATGAGTGGTGTGAATATGCAAACCCTGAAATAGCAGACATTATTGAACAATTAAAATCACATGTCATCATTAACGCTTCACCTACCATCATTAATCTATCATCATCATAAGTGCATGGTCTTGAGTTAGATTCTGTATCGGCCAGCGCCTTGAGCAGCTCTTGAGCTAAAAAGGCGCTATATAAAAAACGATAACAAAACTTTTTTTTAAACTAAATAAAATTATCATCATCATCATTATCACCATCACTATCAATATCATTGTTATCATTATCACCACTATCATCTTCATCACCTCCAGTCATGACAATTCATCAAAATCAAACACATGAAGTCACCTGTCGATGTTCCATGAGAAACATCACCGGCTCATAGAGTTCTCTGATGGGCCTTTTGGACAGCGAAGCAGAAACAATGTCAGAGTTGACGATGCGCCGAACTGGCTCTTTCTGCTGCCTAGCGTCGATGATGACCTGGTTGACTGTGCTGGGGTTATCAACTGTCTCAGGGGCCAGCCATTCGCTCATGTTACTGAACACCACAAACACCACAGGAAGAGAGGCTGCAACACAACAAAGCTGACAATAAATACTTTCATATAATCTGCAACATTTCAAATCAGTATAAATACAAAATAACACTTCACATTCAATCCTACCAAGGTTCCCATTGTTGTTTTTTTCTAGGATTTTTATTAAAAATTTGCTATTGATGTGCAAGATTGGTTGATGTTTTTTTAAACTGACCCACATTGCCTGATCTTCATTGCATGAGGAGTGATGCAGACACTTTCTGCTATAAACTAGGACATGCATTTCTGGGTGTTGGCCATGTGGCAATTTATATTTTGTCTTCTATGTGTATTATGTTTAGCATGCTTGCTTCAAACATGTTGGCAATCTTGTGTTGCTTTTTTCTGGTCAATATTAAACATGAAGAAAGGAAGTAATAACTCAGCGTTCCCTGTGAAGATTTCCCATCAACCATAACAATGTCACACTGACCTATGATTTGAATACTCAACATGTTTAGTTGGTTATTGAGGGAATAAAAAAATCAGAATGATATCATGTGTTGTACTCATAAGAAAGTGCCATGCAGATCATCATCATCATCATCATCATCATCATCATCATCATCATCATCATCATCATCATCATCATCATTATCATCATCCCCATTATTAGTAAAAACAAAAACACGTGCTATAACAACAAATAAATAAATAAATAAATAAAAACCTTGGTATTTGGCGGCTACTTGTCTAATGACACTGGCAGGGATGGTGAACTGGTTCAGTTTTGTGCTTGTTCCCTCTTGAGAGGCGCTCTCGAGAACAGCATCCTCACGCGTAATACCCAGCCGCATGTTGATCAGCTTCATCACTGTTTCAAAACAAAAATTATTATGCCAAATTGCATCATGCTGGATAACAGTTCATCAACCTTCATCAGTACCGTTTTAGAAAGATGAGAAAGAGGGCTGAAGG